>VWYI01034097.1:0-44795 GCA_013399455.1 Anthoscopus minutus
GCACATTTAACTGATCTGATAGATTATAAGTTAGCTTTAGGTTTTAGATTAAACATTTAGTAAGTTCCATGATGGCCTAATTTTTTTTAATTGCCAAACTAACCCAGCTGGCTTTCACTGCATGGTGTTTGCACAAACAGCTTTATCAAGTGTGTTGGAAGAATTTTACCAGGAAGGATGAAAAGCAAGACTGTTTTTTCAATAGACTGTCTGAATCTGGAAAGGATTTAAAGCCTAAGCAACAAAAATTCATAGGGAATTCCAATATATAGTGTATATTCTTACATTAGGCTGACCTTGCTTGTAACAGGAAGCTGCTTAACACTGTGTTCAAGACAGCTTGTGTTACCTGTGGTTGATGTTTGATCTGAACACGGAAAGATTAGAATGATATGAAAATCTTTACACTTAGGAGCAATGGAATCTTTGCTTTCCTGCCTCTTTCATAAAACCAATACTGACATACTCTCAGTGGAGTGGAGATTGCTCTGAAGTTCAGTAATAATCAGTGAAAAGTGTTCTTGAATGTCTGGATTTTTGATTTGTGTTGAGCTACTAAATATTGGCTTTCAGGGCGAGTGTTTGGTTATGTAGTTGGGACTGTCTTTCACAGTGAAGTCATTGGCTGCTCCGGAAGTGCTTATGAGGATTTGTGTTACTGTAGAATGCTGGAAAATATAGGGACCATTTTCTGAAAAGCTATAAAGTCAGACTCTTAGTTTTACATGCAAATGCTTGCATTATTTTTTATACATGTCTCGGTTTGTAGGACAGGTATCTGTCAAGGAAGGCAGGAACCTTCCTTGAAATGAAGAAAAAGAAAAATGTAAGCCCCCACCCTTTTCCTCTGAATTATTGTATTTTGAAAACACGGGGCTCTCAGGCAGAGATATGGGAATAGGAATAACACTTCTTTACTAATATATATAATAAGGTAAACCAACAACAATAACTACAGTATTAACAACAGAACAGGGATCCCGTCTCGGCCGAGACGGGAAAAGTGGAGGAGAGGCGGTGCCTCACAAACCCTCTGTAGGCACTCAGTCCCGGAGCTCCTGCAGGCTCTGAGGAAAAACCCCTCGCTGGAATGGCAGGGATGAGCAGAAAGTCCCGGGCCTGTGGATGAGATGGATCAGCAGCTCCGCGGTGGCAGCTGGGGCTGCAGCACGTCCGGCAGGACAGGGGAGCGGAGGCCACAAACGGAGAGGAAGAAGCAGAAGCAGAAGAAGCAGCCGCTCCGTCTGGATGATGGCAAAAACCTCCTCTCCCAGCAGAAACAGCTCCGAGAGTGTCTGTCTTGCTCTCCTGCCGAAGGACCCAAAAAGCCCCGCTGCCCTCCCCAGCTGCCCCCCGGGCCCAGCCGATTCTTTGTCTTTTTTAAACACCGAAGATGTACCAACCGTCAAGGCTTTTCTCTCAGCTAAATGGGAAAAATCCCACTAGCTAAGAAAAAAAAAAAGACACCTAACCCCCAACAATACAGTCTTAAAGATATTTGCTAACAGGATTTAACTGCTGTCCATCACTCAGATTCATCCAACCAAAAATACCCTCATGAGTCAAAGAAGTGACAAGACTGTCAGAGTTCTAATATCATTGTTTCAGGAGATACTCTGCACTACAGTTTTGGATTGTCACTTGCTTCCTTGCTCTAATAAAATGTGTGTGTTTTCTGGTGTACAAGGCAGCAGCGGGTCTGCTCTCAGAAATGCATGTCTGCTTTGATGCTTTTGCCGACAGTTATTCCTGCACTTCTGGAAAAGCTATAAAGGGAACTCTTTATAAAGTGACTAGGGAACTCCTTATATGCCTCAAAATAAATTAGTTAAAAAAATTCAAAAAAGTAAAAAATAAATTAGTTCATTTTTGCATGGGTCTCAAATCCAATCACATCCTACATATCTGAATATTACAACTTGTAGGACTCTCCTCTTTAATAGCAGATGGATCCCTGGGCTGCTGAAAGGTTCTAGAAAGAATGTCTTCCTCTAAGTTGTGCCGCTCATGTCTTAATTTTTAATTTCTTACTAAGGCTCTGAATTCCCATATTGCTGTGAACTGGCATACTGGAGAGCCAGGAAGCTGCTGATGTGATGTTTGGCTGAATGATGTTATGATCAATGAAACAGCCAGAGGTCTGGTAGCCCTTCTGCTGAAAGTCACTGAATTCCAAAAGAACAGAACTAAATGTAAGCCTTGTTTTCTCAGTGTGTACTCTGCTTAATGGTACTGCTGGTCTGTGGTCCTTGCTGGAAAGAGTTCAGCAAAGGGCAGCAAAGATGCTTAAGGAACTGTTCCTGTGAGGAAAATGGAGGCAGCTTGGATTGTCTGGTCTGCAGAAGAGAAGGAAGGGTGATCTAGCCTGCAAAAGAGAAGAAAGACTCAGGAGGATCCTCTCACCAGATATTCATGTACATTGATAACACCTAAAGAAGACTGAGCCAGGCTCTTCAGTGATGCCTAGTGCCAGGACAAGAGACAATCGGCATAAGTTGAAACACAGGAAATTCTGTCTGCACTTAAAGCCCCTCATTTTTACTGTAGTTGAACACTGGACTAGTGTTGGTTTGGCAAGGTCTGGATTTAGGTAGCAGAGGAGTCACAGAGATGGCTCTTGTGAGAAGCTGCTGGAAGCTTCCCACCATGTCTGGCAGAGCCAGTGGCTGATGGCTCTGAAGATGGACATCCTGCTGGCCAAAGCTGGCAAATGAGAGAGGCTAGTAAGGCCTCTGTGATGACTTATTTAAAAAGAAAATCAAATCAAGGTCATGGGAGTTTTTGCTTTTAGTCAGAGGAGGAGCTGAGAGCATGTGAGGAAAGCATGGAGAAGGAGGGGCAGGAGGTGCTCTGGGTGCTGGAGCTGAGATTCCTCTGCTGCCCATGGTGAGGACCATGGTGAAGCAGCTGTGCCCCTGCAGCCCATGGAGATCCATGGGGATGCAGAGATCCACCTGCAGCCCGTGGGGGAGGTGCCCATGCTGGAGCAGTTGGATGCCTGGAGGAGGCTGTGAGTAGTGGAAGACCCAGTGGAGAGAGGGGACAGAGACCCCCATCGCAGGAGTTTTGGGGGCACTGTGTGCCTATGGGAGGGACTTAAGATTGCAGCAGGTGCAGTAGGGCTGCTGCTCCTGAGAGTGAAGCCATGCCAGAGAAGTTCATGGAGAGCTGGTTCCCATGGGAGGGATTCCATGGTGCAGCAGGGTAAGGACTCCGCTCCCTGAGCAGTGGCAGAAAATCTCGGTGATGAACTGACCAAACCCCCATGCCCTGTCTCCCTGTGCTGTTGGTGGGAAGGAGAGAGGGGCTGGGAGGGAGATGTTTTAATGGCTTATTTTACTTCTCATTATTCTCCTCTGATTCTGTAATAGATTTCACTTTGCAGCTGATGTTGAGTCTGTTTTGCCCTTGAAACATTTCTCCCGGTCCTTATCTCACTCATGAAGCCTTTCTTAACTTTTTTTGCTTTTCCCTCCTTTGCCCAGCCGTGGCAGGGGAGGGTGAGCCAGTAACTCTCATGAGTGCCTGGCGTTGGGCCAGTGTCAAGCCATGACAACTAGGTTGTGTGAAGAGCCTCCCATCCTTGGAGATTGTCCACTTTGGATTTGACAGAGTATTGAGCAAACTGTGCTACTTGGCCCTACTTAAGCAGTGGTTTTGGACTTGCCAGCCTCCACAGCTCTATGATGATCAGATGCAGGTGGCTGAGGCAGATCTTTCTATATAGGTGTAGGTTTTGCCTGTTGGTTCTTTTGCTGATTCGCTTGTGCTTGGTGCAAGTAGCTAGAGTAGCATGGAATCTTATAAGAAACCCTCTGGCCTGAGATGTTCCTTGTGTTAACCACGATGTGAGGGGAAGGAAAGGACGTTGTTTCTCATTGGGAAAAGCTGTAATGGTAATCTGTGTATTCTTTGGCTTGTAAGTATTTTGTACTCGTTCTCTGATTGGCTTTCATGTCTGGCTGCTCTTTTTTGGCCTACTCTCCTCCAAAATCATATTAGGGAAAACGTGAGTAAAGCAATACTGTGTTCTTCTACGTGTTTTCCTGGTATTGTACAATGATCCTGACTTAAGAAGGGAAAAATATGAGTCTATAAAAATGTACAGGGCTGTATTTTGAGACACCAGAGTCATGTATAAGCACTGCTAGGAGTGATCCTGGGTAGGAGCTTTGCTGTGTGCTGCATGTTCTCTGGAGAACACTCAGCATTCAGCGCTCCTAGTGGGTTTGCAATGTGCTGTGTCCAAATCTGCTTTCAAGCGTGCCTGCCTTTTCCTGTTGACCTTGCTGGGAATTGACAGATAGCTGTAACCTGTTTTTTTTCTGCCCTTCAGACACAAAATGAGATAGGCATGTCCTCATTGTCACTTGTGTTCGCTGACATGTAAAAACCTTTGGTTCAACATAAACTCTCTCCTGAAGGACAGTGACATTAAGAACACTCCTGGTGTGCGCTCAGTTCATATGTTACTCTGCCGGCTACCTACTGCCACTTCGGCTGCGTTCTGTAATTTCTGGGTATTACGCTAGTGCCTCCTGCTCTAAATGAATCCAGTCTCAAGGACATTTATGGTTTGCACTTCTGTTGAGCAGGGAATGCAGAAGAGTTGAATGTTTTCTCCCTTCTCTCCGCAGACAACCTACCTGCGTTCCCCATTGCCACCGTGGCAGGGATAGCCATCGGTACGGTTACAGGTCTCTCATCGCTCATCTCTATTGTCGTGTGTCTTGTCATCAGAAAGAACAACTCTAAAAAACGATACTCTGGGTAAGAGATCTCCCTCCTCACCTGTGACTGATGTGAGGAACAGCAGCAGGATCAGAGGGAGGGCTTAAATAGGGGTAGGAGTGGTTTCAGCCAAGCCTTGGCAATTGCGGCTAGATATAGGCATGGTCATATGGAACTGTGATCATCTGCCTTTAGGAATAACCTCTGTACTGTGCTTGAAGAGACCTACTGACCATGAGTTGCAGATGAAAATCACTAGGTGTTGAAATTGATCTCCAGACACAAGGATATATGCCCTTAGAGCATTTAATCCAAGACCCTCTAGCTCTAGGTCTGTTCCCCCTCCCTCCAGCTCTCCTTTCTTACCACCTCCAAAGGAAAAGCACCACACATGCACTTTTAAGGAATGCTGTGTATTAAGATTAGGACTGGATTTTTCTCTTACCGATGTCTGCCTCCTAAGCCTGGACCAAAATACTCACCAACTACCTACCAAAACCCCCTTCATCACCACACTTGAAAGTAAGGAAGGAGTAGCCACTCTGTATCCATTCTCTTTCACTGTCTGGTATTTGTTAACTGTTACCATCCCTGCCGGGATTTTAGTGGTAGGAGGATGACTCCAAAGTGAAGTACAGCTCTTTGAGTGAGCATGTGAAAAAGCAGCAAGAACTGACAAAGGCAGATGAGAGTCCTGTGGTGATGAAACTTGCTGCTAGTGGAGGAGGTGCTTCCTTTTCCCCCTCTCTAATTAGCTGGTAATTTGCTTCTCTAAGAAAGAATGAAAATTATGTATTTAGTCTTAGAAACAACCCCAAAACATACAAGTTTCTTCTGTTCTTTGCCCAACAAATATTCCTGCTTATTGCAGGTTCTTTGGGTTGCCTGTGGGATAAAAGAAAATCACTCCAAAAATAAGCTTGTGGGGATTTCCAAATTAAACTTTGCCCTGTCCTTTTCCCAGTTGGAGAGCTTAGACAAAGTGAGTTGGCTATTGCCCAATGGTAAGGCTAAATACAGTAAGGGTGGCTGTGTGTGCTCAGAATTGTGTGGAAAGCCTGGTTTTCCCTTTCTGCATGTGCCCTCCCCCTAAGAACTGGAAAGAACCCTGCAGTGTCATGCACCAGCAGTGTGCCTGAGGTGGCCTGCTTGCCCTGCTTCCCACTGGACCTGCTCTCCAGTGTCTTCCTGCTGGAGGACACATGTTGGTGCTGAGCCTGGAGCAGTAGTTCATGCACTGTGATTTCTTGTAGCAGATTTAACTACTCTCTTGGGAAAGTGATCTGTGAGGTTTAAATCCTGCTTTCACTGACCAGCTCTGCATGATGTGTAGAAAGAAACCAAGTGTGCTGTGACCCCCTCCAAACTTACGGACTGTCTTCTACACGATGCTAACCCGATGTGTGGTGGTGGAGAGAAGCACTTACTCCTAGATAACCATTCTGCCTTGAACTGAGGTGGGCTGGGGCCCTGCGTGGCATCTGGAACCCCTGCATGGCCACGGTTTCCATTCATGCTCTGACTTCGGTGTTTTTTTGTTTTGTTTTGTTTTGTTTTGTTTTCTTTCTGCCTTGGTGTGCTGGGATCGGATCCTGCTTACCTTCCTCTCCTTACAGAGATCCTGATATAGACGCCAGATTGGGAATGTAACAGGGCTGGGTCTTCTCTTCCAGTCCCACTAGACACCATGGTAACTAATCAAGTTGGTGGTTGCTGTTAATACCTGTGTGTGTGTACACATTTCCTCTTCCTTTGCTGACTAACCAGCTAGCTCTCTACTAACAACACTGTAATTTGTGCTGGAATCTGTTGGCAAAGGGATGATGCATTTCACTGGGTGCTTGGGTTTCATTGTCTCGTGTCTGACTGGGGTGGAGTTGTTGTTTATCCCAGATGGTGTCCCTCCATCTCTTCCAACAGTGAACTTGCCAGTGCATTGATTAAAGCACAGGAAATTCCAAGCTCTTTCTGTGGCAAAATTAAAGTAAATTCCCTGTAAGTGTTCCTCTGGCTCAGACAGCTTGGATGTTGGAAAACTTGCAGGGTTATAAAGAAACCTGAATGATAATATTTAGGTAGTGTAGATCTGAGGAGTTTGTTAATAAAACAGTTAATGATTACATAATTTTGGAAACAGAAGGGATGCATTGTCTCTGAGACAGTTGAGACACCTTGCCGTGATGGCTGGATTAGTATTTTTTTTTTAATTCTAACTGCTGCATGTATGAGGAGCTAAATCTGCTATGGTAAGACCTACCAAAGGGTGAAAAATGCTTGCCCTGCGAGGAGGTGGTCTGCTTAATGTCACTGTCCTCGTTTGTTTCTGTACTCAGTTTATACACTGTCTACAAAGACACAGGGAAAAGGATGCCCGGTGGTCAGAGGGTTGTGGTAGGAGAGGACACTCCTGTGACTGCTGCCAAGGAGATGGCTGCTTAACTCTCCTGGGTGCTTTGCTACAAGGAGGTAGACACTGAGAGAGCAATCACTGCGCTGCCCAGAAGTCACCAATTTTAAGGGCATTTGCTCTGTGATCTTCATTTTTCTGTCACATGCTTGTTTTCTTTTCAGTCCTGCTTTAAGCAGGTGAAAAGAAGCAATCAGAGGGTGAAAACCAGCAGCCTTGTTTTAGAGGTGTTGGTTCTTACCACAAGACAGTTCTTTTGTTTGAAAACCAGGATCTGCCTGATGAGATATTCGAGTAGCTATATGATGGCACATAGCATAAAAGTCCTGTGCGACTCTTGTGGTAATTGCTCCACAGACTAGTGTCTGCTGGGAGAATTATTTTGTGCAAGGAAACGAATGCAGAATTGGGTAGGAAGTACCTTGCTGATCTAGAGAGGGCTGGTGGCTCTAGCAAGTGTTGGCTCTAACTGTAGCACTGGTACAGCACTTGCCTCAGTGACTGGGATTGTTTAGCTTCTAGTTAAAAGATAAATGCTGTTTACCACTGTTAACTGAGAGGAAGACACATGATTTTAGAGAGGCTGACTTGAAAGGGGGTATCTAAGGACCAGGGGTTGTGGAGGAGCTGCTGTGCTATGTTAATAGCTGCTCTTTCCTGTTGCTTACCAATGAAACTCAGAGGAAGAGCAAAGAAATGTCTCGGGAGAGATGGAGAATTGTGTGTGTTTTTATTTCTGCTCCATTATGTTCATTTTTTTACTTTGGCGTAACCTGCCACATTTCATCTTGCCATCATTCGTCTTTTGTTTTTGTTTCCTTTTTTGTTTTGTTTTGTTTGTTTTTGTTTCGTTTTGGTTTTCATGTGCCTCTTGAACATTGTCGTGCAAACTCTGCTCTGCCACCTCGTCAGCTGCAGTACCTCTGAGAGCTTGATGTCTCCGGTTAAGCAGGCTCCGCAGAAGGCGCCCTCCGACACAGAGGGCCTGGTAAACAGCGTGCCCGCCAGATCACACCAGGTAAACTGCTCCTGCTGCTCCCCAAAGCAGGATTCCCCCCAGCTTGGGGCAGCTGCTGTGGAAAACATCCAGGCAGGGTGGGATTCGTGCACTAGGGGCTGTCTGTTGGTAAAAGTGTGTGCACTGGATGAGGGGCGCACAGTAAGCTGGGACTGGTGAGCTCTGCTGTAGAAGGCTTGGTGCAGTTGAAAGAGCAGCGTCTTCGTGTTAGCTGAGATGGAGTTCTATGCCCTTTTCGTACTAAATGATAAAAAAACCATGGTTGTAGTCTTGTGGATTAACATATACAGTTGGTAGTGAAGTGCAAGGATGAGGAGTGGTCAGTGAGTATCTGTTTAACACAGACACAGTACAATGTCTGTCAGATATGGATCACCCCTAAAGCTGCTTGGTCTGTTCTGGGATGGTAATGAGGAGGAATTTGCCTTGCACTCTCATGCTCCATGGCACGTCCTTCCTTCACAAGGGGAGGAGCCAGATGCTGACCAGTTTGCAGATGACTTGTGCTGCTGAGAGCTCGCTTCTGCAGAGCCTCCCAACTTTTGTGGGTTTGAAAGTGCCACTCTGTGCTTGCTGCAGCTGGCAAGGTTCTGCTTACTTTGAAGGGAAAAAGTGGCTTTTATCGACTTCACATCCCATGGGACGGGACAGAGATGAGTCAGACAGGGATTCTATGCAATGGATCATTACCTGTTAGTACAGGATTTACTTTGTTTGGAAACTGTTTCTTCCCTCTTGATTTGAGTATTCCTAGCAATTTTCCTGTGAAGATGCAGGTCCTGAGGGAGTTTAAGTTCAAAATGGACTTTTTATTAATTAGCCACCTTTTAGCAAGTGGCTGCAGTATAGTGTGTGCAAGTTAATGCCTGGTTTGTTCTTTTCTCTTGACAAAATAACAGAGATGTGTGTTAATGTATTAACTGCAGAAAAAACCAAATGTGCTAACAGTCAGCTCAATAAAGTCAAAGATCATACCCTGCTGGCCTTCTGGTTTCATTCTAAAATCCATTTTGTTCTGGGCCATGCAGTATTTCTAAAGTTTTAGTGCACTGGGCCACAAAGCTGTCCTTCTGGCTTCAGAGGTCAGTTATTCACAGAGGCTATATAATCAGGATTTAAAAATAGTCAGATTTTGATTGGAATAGGTCTTGTAGGAGCAGGCTACCTATAAGGCCTGGATAAAACTTGTATTTTCTAGATAATGGGAGATACTTTCTATGCTTGCATCTTGAAAGCAAAAATACTCCAATGGTTTGGCATGGAAACTTGCAGTGTCCTCACCTTTCCATGTCCCCAGGGTTCTGAATCTCAGTGTACTGGAAGGAGCAGCAGAGTAAGTGTAAACTTTGTGATGTTAACTCAGAATCAGGGTGCTTTTGCCCTTCTATAGTCACTCCAGTCTGTTTCTTCACTGGCAGAGTTTTCCTGCAGGTAAGCTCCTAAAGGAAAACACAAAGTGTGAACACTGCTGACCTCAACTGAAAAATATGCAAATGGATTTTGTTTTGTTCAGTTTTAGTTCAGTTTTCAGATTTTTAATCTCTTTTGTCAGGCAGAGTTTCTTTTTTGTGGCAGACATTTGTAGCAGCAAGTAGTTCCTCTACCTCCTGTTGAACATTTGCCCCATCTTTACAGAACAACTAAATATATTTCCTTTTCTTTAAAAAGGTCCACAGTGAAATCAGGGTAGATCAGATTTTGAAAAGAATATTTAAATAAGTGAGGAAGCTAAATTTCAGTTGATTCAGCTTTTAGCCATTGTTTGGTTGTTTCTTTAAGGGTCATATGAGTGTGCAAATCAAGATATTTGAAGTCTTTCATCACATACAAGTAAAACCTGGATTGCCATTTCTTGATAATCAAGTAATGAGTTGTGGTATTCAAGCTTTTGAGGTATTGTGCAGGTGAAAGGCAGATACTCATTCCTAGCAGTTTCCAGAGCTGTTGCAGGCTGTTTGCTGATTCAGGCACACTCTTGTCTCTTGGACTGTCTGGCAATGATTCCCACAGTCAGTGCTGAGGTCAAACAGCAGAGGCCTCTGAACTTCATTACAGCTTTTTTACAAGTTAGGATGTGTAGGAAGTGAATGAATGCTTTGTACTTCACTGGTGCAAAAGAACTGTGAATACAAACAAAACTGCTCTTCAAGCTAGAAACACTAACAGAGGTGTTCACTCTTAAGAGAGGCATTTAAATTAAGTAAATGAAGTTTATTCATGTTTTAATTTATGTATCAGTTCAAGTATGGAGTATTTGTCTGCATCTCATCTCAGCTGAAAGTGTGCTGAGCCTGCACTTCCTTTGTGTTTTGAGTGCAAGTTACTCAGGTGTGGACCTTGCTTTCTGGAGTTTTGCATATCTGATTCTGTGAGTATTCAGCTGCTTGAATCAGCTCCACTTGTTATCATTGTGCCCTCTTTCTCAGCACGTATGTTGTGCCCTGTGTCAGATTTGTCTGTGGTGGTTCTTGTCCATGCCATCGTTCTCTAGTGACTGCTGTTCTACCAGGAATGTTATTTGTGTGGGTAAGAAATTATTTCCAGTATAGGCAAGAGCTACATGGATTTCCCACATGGATGTCCTTGTTTGGATTGCAAAACTCTGAGAAGGAGCGGTTTGTGATGCCAAGAATCTTGATTGAAATTTCAGATAACTTTCCCAGAGCCTGAATCTGTGGTAGTTGCAACATCATTTAGAATCTGAGAAATACGAAAATTCTGTAGACTCGTGTTGGACCATGGTGTTCTAACTTTGTAATTCCTTTTTCTTTGCTGTAACTTGCAATTCATAACTCTGCTGACAAACCCTTAGCAGGTACACCTGCTACTCTTTTTTACCTTCTGTTCTGAATGGAAAAATTGCAAGGCTTCAGGAAATGCTGGTTTTATATAGCAGTACTGGTCTGTCTTCTCATTCTGAAGAGTCAGGGTGAGTTTACTTGGGATTAGATGAAAGTTACGACTTTTTTAGACTGTTTTTAAAATGGCCCAGGTGACGCTTATAGTCAGCTAGAGAACTGGCAGCAAATCAAATAGATGAGCACTGCAATAAATCCTCAGTCCCTCATTTTCTGTGTGTTGGCTATCTACCACTTTGTTTAGGTGACTGACAGTGAGCACATTGAGACAATGATAGCTTGATTTGGATCAGCTGATCACACCAGTCAGTCTCTCCACACCTCTAACATGCTGCTTGCAGCACAGTGACTATATTTAAACTGGCAAAAACCCAGTACAGTGGTAGCTGATACTGTATGAACTCCCCTCGTAGACAATTGACCCATCAGCATTGCTTGAATGAAATTTGGAATATCACAGTGAGTACTTTATGCAGTTAGATTTATTATTTATATATTCTTTTTTAACTGATAGTGCTCTCAAGCTGAATTTATCATACCCTTGACCTCTGGCTTCAGGCAGCTGAGATTTTCAAAATTGCTTGCAATTAAACTTCAGAGTTACTTTGCCTTGAAGTTTATATAGACACTGTCATCTGATTGGAATCAGTAATGTCAATACAGTGTTGGAGACCAGAACAACATGAAAGCAAATAGCAGAGAATTTTTTTTAAATGGCTATAATGAGATCTGAAATGCAGAGTTTTCTAGGACATCAGTGTCCTTTTTTCTCATTTTCTCAGTGTGTTGTTTATATACAGGGCTTTATACTTACTTGCAAGTTTTCACCCTTCAGTCTGTCTTTTTCCTCTATTCTTTATTACTTTGCAAATACTTTACCAGAAAGAAGAAAATGTAGATTTAAATTACTTCTGAAAAAGAGCAATTTATCAGGTGTGAGTTTTGCCACTGTGCTGAGAGGAAAACAGCAGTGCAGGAAGGTACCTGGGGTCCTTCAAGGGCTTAATTTTCTGCACAGAAGGTCTGTTTTCATCTCTGGCTCGTAATTGCTTTGGAAAATAGATGGAAAAATTTTTGTGTCAGGTCTATACAAATGTTTCCTAATTTGTCAGGATTCCAAAAGTAGTGGCAAGAAGGGAGTAGAGGAGTGCCAGTGAAGTCTACTTCTTCCTGGGACATAAGGGAAACCAGAGCATTTAAATGGATAAAAGGTTTTGAAGAAGAAACTTCTGAGAAAGCCACAACCAAACCAAAAGCTCTCTTTTTTTAGTTTCCCCCTACTCATCCCCAGATAAGACAGTCCCTTTGCCTCCTGCATGGGGTGTGTGGTCTCTCTGCTGAGGTCACCTGGGAGGTGGTGGCAGCCCACCCTGTGCTTGTCTCAGTTGGGGGGTCCAGCGTGGGAGCTGCAGCTCTCTTGCCATCAAGGTCCCACCAGTCTTGTTGGACTTCTGCTCTGTGGAGGTTGCAGTCCTGTCCTCAGCCTGTTTCCAGTAGCTGATCAGCTTTCCCTGGGCCACATTTTAGAGGATGTGGTGTTTCAGGAGGTGTTTACACATTCAGCTGAAAGACAGGGCTCTAATGTCCTCTCATGCACCCGAGCAAATGTCGTGAGGATGTGAGGCTGTGCATGCCCAAGGTGCCTGTGAGCTGTTGCTGCCTAGGCTGGCTCAGAAGTCAGGTAAGAATTCGGTATTGCTGCACCATTTTAGCACTTCCTGGCTCAGTGCTGTTTAAGTCTTGGCCCCATCACTGGCTTAGGCAGTGACTTGAGCCACAGGGTAGCTGCAGCTTTATCCTCTCCCTCATTATCCAAGTGGCACAGCCATGCTGGGATCTACCGGACCTGAGTAGCAGTTTGGGAAATACACTCTGCTGTTGACTGGTAAACCTCTAGTCCAGTTCCTATTGAACAATATGAGATCTGGCATGCGTCTGACTAAGCCACGTGTCTTTGCTCCATAGCACGTAAGAATTGCTGTTTTTCAGAGCAAGGGATCCTAGATTTTGCTTTCTGTGACAGCAGGCAATTTTGGAGGGAGGCAAGGGTGCTGTTTGGCATGCTCCTGAGAGGAGAAAGGTGGCAGACTAGAGCTCACGTGCAGCTGAGGGTTCATTCCACCTGCTTCCAAGTGCTGTTTGCAGTCATAAAAGCTCTGTGGTCTTGCTTTAGCTTTCATCTTGCTGCAAGCCCCCATGGAAGTGAGGGGCAGTGTGGCCTGTTCTGAAAAAGCCTGATTGTGCCTGTTCCTTGTGTCCCCAGGGCCCAGTCATTTACGCGCAGTTAGATCACTCCGGGGGACAGCACAGCGACAAGATCAACAAGTCAGAGTCTGTGGTCTACGCCGACATTCGGAAGAACTGAGATCCTCAGCTATCCAAAGGACAACACATTCAGACTGGAATTGCTTGAGCAAGATTTGACCCAGAGAACTCACATGTGGCCTTTGATGCCTAGGCTAGGACCAATGCATGTGCATACAGAGGGAGAGATATATATGTATTGTGTGTAAATAGTCTATTTAATCGTACAGAAGTGAGACCAATGTTGCATGTTGAAATGCGGTAAGAATTCTGCTTATAAATTGCCAATATTCTTTTTTTTTTTTTGTATCTGTGTGACGAGAGAGAAAGTGAAAACTCGCATCACAATTTTAAAATATTTTTATCTTGATTATTAATGGAGAAACTGGAAGATGCCTGAGGGTTCTAGATTGACCTTGAGATTCTTTTTCTTTGCTTATAGGGCCTAATTTTTTTTTTTTTGAGGTGACTATAAAGAAGACATCTTCTTTCTATTCAGAGTTCTTTATGTATACAGGGTATTTATCTTTCCTTGGTCAGATTCTCAGTACAGGCTGCCTTCTTGTGTAAACTAGACCCTCTCACTTGGTCATTTAAGCCAAATTGTGACTCCTAGCTGTCAGAAATGTATGTCTTAGCAGTGTGAGTGAAGGAAATCTTTAGGCCTACCTGACCTGTGTAACATGGGTCACAAAACTGTTTACTTCTCGATGAGCCCAGCTATTCAAGCTTAGTCCTTTAAGGTGCAGGGATAGTGTTGATCTAATGAATTTTGTGAAATGGTAGTTAACCTGTGAAAACGAAGGAGATAGTGAGTTAAAAGCATAGGAAGCTGTAGGTGTAGGTGGTTACCTCAGACTCTGCTGAACCTTTCAGTGAAATATTTCTTCCTCAAAGCTCTGTCATTTCATGTAAGCCTTAAAAAGGGCTCCAAGGGATCTGGAAACTGTAGTACTCTCATACCTCTCTCCCATAGCTCCATTATGCCACTGTCACCTCCTTGGAGGTGCTATATCTGTTCTCAAAAGCCTGTAGTGGAGGCTGAACAACTTCTGGAGGAAATCTAGGGCTCTTTGGGTTTTTTGATGTGTGGTTTTTTTTGCGTAACCAATATTTACACGGAAGATGCGGATGGGCAGTTTATTTCATTCATCTCTGCAAGTCTACTGCTTGAATACAGTTCTCCAGCCTGTTGTTTCTAGGTTAAACTCTTCCTAGATTGTTAAGGATCTCTGCTGATGAGGATTTCTTTTGTTGACCCATTGTATCCTGAAATCTGGTGCTCAAAACTAGAAGTGACCTTCCAGCAGAGATCTTCTCAAAGTGGCTTCTAGAAGAAGGATTTCTGTTTTGTGCATCCTAATGTGGTGGTTTTGTTTGGGGTTGTTTTTTTTGGCAGCAAATAATTTTCAGTTTGGTCTATTGTAACCCCTTTTCTCTGATTCTTAACCCACTTCCTAGTTCTGTCTGTTTCACAGAATCAGTCCCGGAATGGTTGAGGTTGGAGGGACCTCTGGAGATCACCCAGTCTTCCTGAAGCAGGGTCAGCCAGAGCAGGCTTCCCAGCAGTGTGCCCAGGTTTGAGCATCTCCACAGGTGGGAGCTCTACAGCATCTCTGCTCAACCTGTTCCAAACAAACTCAAGCCCATATTTCACTCTAACACCAAGCACATAAAAAATGTGGCAGGCCTTTCACAACCACATTAGATAATCCTTTGGTTATGACTGCAGTTTTAATAACTGTTTTGTGTACAGTGGGGATCTTTTTCCCAACAAAGTTAGGTATGCCAACACTATAGTCTTTCATCAGGATCAGACTTCACTGGTTTCCTGATAACAGCTGCCTTTATTAGAAATCAACAGCTTTATTTTTGTATACATGCACTGGGTGGATCTTAGGACATTGCTCTCAAATCCAGAACCAGCTTCTTAAAACTGAGGCTCAGAAGGAAGCCATGGATTAATTTATTCTGCCATATGTCAGTTGCTAATCCTGCAATATCTGAATTTGTGTAATTCTTCTTCCAAGACTTGGCTGGTGTCAAAAAAAAAGTAGTTTAGTTTCAGTTTTAAAGGAGGTTTTTAAAGCATCAGTTTTCAGGTACTTGCCAAGTCTCATAGGGAACTGAGACACCAAGCTGTGGCTAGCTAACAGCTCTGTAAATATTTTAGCATTTTATTTTTTGGCAATAACACAAGATGAAAAATGGACAATTTTCTTCTTCACAGGAGACTTTTAAATATCCTCTTCTACTTCATGGATTAAGCAGGGCCCTTTTTTTAGCGAGACTCCACATGAAGGGCTATGGTGCTTGTACCCAGTGCTGGAAGCTGATGGAGTGGGATCTACCACCCCAGAAACACTCAGGGTAGTTTGTCCACTCAAGCTTCTATCTCTTGATACAATCCACTGTCTTGGTTGCTGCAGTGCTCATGTTGGTGACTGTAGTCAGGAAATTCTTTACTCAGAGGATGGTGAGGCCCTAGCACAGAGTAGCTGTGGATGCTCCATCCCTGGAAGTGTCAGGATCTCGTTGGATGGGGCTCTGAGCATCTGGTCTGATGGGAAGGTGTCCCTGCCCATGGCAGGGAGGTTAGAACTGGATGATCTTTAAGGTGCCTCCCAAACCAGTCCAGTCTGTGATTCTGTGTTTCTATAGGATCTTCTCAAGTGCTGAATTCTACACCATGCAGCCAGGAGGGACATCCCTGTCCTGGGGGCACCAGGCCCAGCATCACCAGCCGGGTAAGGGAGGGATTGTCCCTCTCTGCTCTGGGCTGGGGCAGCCTCACCTCCAGTGCTGGGGGCAGCTTGGGGCACCACGATGTAAAAAAGACATGGAGCCATTGGAGAGTGTCCAAAGGAGGCCACGAGGATGGTGAAGGGATTGGAGGGGAAGCCTGACAAATGGCTGAGGTCCCTTGGTCTGTTCAGCCTGGAAGAGACTGAGGGGAGACCTCACTGTGGTCTTCAACACGCTCATGAGGGCCAGCAGAGGGGCAGGCACCAATCTCTTCACTGTGTGACCAGTGACAGGACCCAAGGGAATGGCATGAAGATGAGTCAGGGCAGGTTTGGGCTGGATATCAGGAAAATGTTTTTCACTCAGAGGGTGGATGGACACCAAACAGACTCCCCAGGGCAGTGGTCACAGCACCAGCCTGACAGAGTTCAAGAAGTATTTGGACAATGCTCTCAGGCACATGCTGTGATTCTTGCCTGGGGCCAGGAGTTGGACTTGAAGGTCTTTTCCAACCCAGTGATTCTGTGATTAAGATTAGGAGGAATCCTGCTGCTGCTGCTTTCCTTATCTATCAGGCTATTACTTCCCAACATTTATTTTACACTTAATAAAATGCTAATGCTTTGGATATGGTTGATGGAGAAACTTGATTTTGATCTGCCTTGTGTTCATCCGTATGCATCACCATGTTTCTCCCCCAACATTTTTGAGTAAGAGGGAGAATTATGATGAATGTGGCGATCAGCAACTTGCTGCTATGAGAAGATGGGGCTGGTCTTGCCTCTGAAGTCTGCTACTAATGTTTGCTTTTTTTTCTGCTGGAACGTACTGGAGAACCTGAGCACAATTCTGATGTGGTGCTAACTTTAGGAAGTACACGAATCCGGTGCTAACTTTAGGACTGATGCGGTGCTAACTTTAGGAGACACACTGATCTGGCTGGTTTTAACTGACTTAAGGAGACATCTCCTTGCATGGCTTTTGTCTAGCTACAGGTATGTTCATACTGGCTAGACTGAGGAGGCTCCCTCCAAGCCTTCTTGGGTCCTCTTTAGGAAGGCAGAATGAACTTGGAAATACTTTGAAAAATCACTAAACATCTGTTTAGAAATAAACAGAAGTCTTCCCCCAGGAATGGCAGGAATCTGCCTGAATCCCTCTCCAGTGCCAAAGCTGTTGTATTTTTTGTCATGGAAAATTGAGCAGTGTAATTATTAAGTAACGTAAGTCAAAAGAACTTCAGGCGTTGTGTGACAACACTGGTGAACTTTCTGTTCCTCAGGTTATCTGAGATGGTTTAATGATATGGTAACCTGTGCTGATGAAAGGGACTGATGCTGAGTTGGCTTAGTAAAGTCTCAGGAAATAGGGGACTTCTCTTCCTTGATGGGTAGAGCAAGCAGAGGAGTCAGACAAGGTCATCACATCCTTATGTTCTGGTGATCAGAAGCTTAACTCTGTTCACTCTGCTGCTGTTCTCCTAGTTCTCTGATGCTGTTCCTTGCAGGAGGAAAAGAACAGCTTGGACTTTGAGGAACATGAAGAGTGTTGTGCTTGTGTTGTAGCACAGCTGCCAGATCTTTTTAGGATTATTTAGGTTCAAAAGAAGTGCTGCGTGCCAGGCTTGCAGCAGCCCAGAGGATAAGTAGGCGCCTCTCTTAAAGGCAGTAGCCAGTGACTAAAGAGTTGGGGGGGGGTCATTGCTCTTGGATAGTGGACCTGGGAGGGCCTGTGTGATGGAAAAGACTTGCAATAAATTCTCTTTTATTCATCATGCAAACAAAACTGGGATCAATCTGAAATCTTCCTTATTTTTTTGATTACCATAAACTAATTTCAAGAGGATTATGAATAAGGTATCAAGCTAAGTAAATTGGTAGCTGTAGTCAGTCCATCAGGTTTTCACAGCCCCTTTTGACTTCAGCAGTTGTTCTGTGAGGAAGATGCTCACCATGTTTATAAAACATTGCATTATGAGCCATTTATAAAACATAGCATTATGAGCCATTACGGGGGGGCAGGTGTGTGTGCCTGATGTGTCATTTATAACTGGAGACCCTGTAGGGTTTTGTTTTTTCTCAAAGCTTTAGTGGTATTTCAGTTTGTGAGTAGAAGAGCTGTAATTGAGTTTTTAAACTTTTTAAACCTGTGAGAATTGTCTAGGTAACCATCTGTCTTGTAACTGCAGTAAAGGTGTGTATAAAAATTCAAAGCTGCATCACCTTAGAGTGGATTCACTGAGGTCAGGTATGGAGTGTATGATTTGTGAACAGTACACCTTCACTCTGTATTGGAATCTTGTCTTGGAATTCTACATTATTACTGTATCTACCAAGGACCTCAAATACAAAATGTTCTTATTGAATCATAGGTGATGGAAATATTTCCTCCATAAAACCACCAAAAGAGGAGAAGGTGGGTGGGACTTCTGGGCTGTGGCCACCCCTCTGCATGTTATCACTTTTATATTGGAGACTACAAAATGTTAATAAGGCTCAGCAATTATTCTCTTCTTTAGGTTTCTCTTTCCCTTCTCTTCATTAAAGCTAATAAGCCCTTTCATTTACAGGTATTTTTGCACTCTGAAATGTAAGTTCAATGCCTTTGGAGATCAGTGTGCTGTGCAATGTTTTCTGTCTCCCCGCAAAGCCAACTGTTCTTATGTGGTAAATGTAATTGAAAACATAGACTGGGTACCTTTCTTTTATAAACCTCTGTCCTGGAGGTGTGTGAGACAACAAACACCTGTAAGACAGGTGTATAATCTGTGTGAGGGAGCTAGATATGCATTGCATGGCCTGATTACATGAAGAGCCAGTGTACCAACTGTTAGTGCTTTTGCTTTTACAGACTCATCTGGAAACAGTTATCTTGGATATTTTTTCTTGAATGGACTTTAATGTTTTCTATTGTAATCTTGTGACTATTTTAATACACTTTTTTTTTCCCATTACTGGTTTGCTGGATGAGTCTTACCTGGTTGGGGACTGGGAAGGGTGGGGGACTGGAATACACCACCTCTCTCCCTTCAGTCACTGTCCACTTGGTGACCAACACAGCTGGAGAACTCACCACTTGAGACCCTGGGTTACTGCTTCAGTCACAAGGACCAAAACTTGCAAGTGGAACTGTGGCAGAACAGAGAACTGACTTCATGGTGGCACCAGCCTTTGAAAAAGGGGAGCTGACAGATTCATCAGAACCTACCTTGCCTCAGTGATCTTTCCCCTTGAATCTGAATTCCTGAATCTGAGTCTGGTGCTTCAACACCCCCACCTTCTGCCTGGAGTTGTGAAGGAAGCTAAATGCCACACCAGTGGCACATTTGTTTGCTGTCCTTTTGTTCAGGACAGTAGTGGCTGTGGAACCAATGAAGACATAAATATCCTGGAACAAATGTCCTTTTGCTACCGGGGGAGGAAGAGCATCAGGAAATGAAATACAAATGCTGCTGTTGGTTACTGAAATATGGCAAACCTACACCCAGGTGGTTTCCTGACTGTGACAGGAAAGATCACTTCAGTCTGAGGCTCTGGCTGTCACCAGTACTTTGTCACTCCCAGCACTGTCACTGGAGTCAGATAAGGTGAGGCTCAGCAACTCTCTCTAGGCAAAATCCAGCCAGTTTTTTTTTTCTTTAAAGAGACAATACAAGATGAAAAATTCTGCTTCATTTTAAAAGGTTGACCTTTATTTAAATGTGTGGAGATACTTTGTTATTTGCACTTAGAAAACATTTGCTCTCTAAACATTTATATTTTGTCTTTTATTTATTCAGAGGAAGAAGACATTAAAATTAGTGACGCTAGGTCCCATGGGGGATGGGTTTGTGCGTTGCTAGACTTGATCTGTTGCGTTAAGCATCTCTTTACTGCATCTGTTCTTGTGCTTTTAGCTCCTGATTATACCTATAGGAATAAAAAAGAAGGCACACAGGCTAAGAATAGAAGAGACCAGTTACAATAACAGTGTTTTCCTAGCAATCTGTTCACTAGAGGAGGTTTAAAATTACAATGGACTTGAGGGTGGAAACTCGGGATAGGATATCTTAATTGTTGTAGGAAGTTCCAAAGTAGCTAAGTTTGTCACATTCCTGGCCAGTACTGAAGCCAGAAAATTCCCAAAGTTTCCTTCAAGAAATAAATTTAAAAAATAAAAAAGCTGCTCTGCTTAAAAATCTTTTAATGCATTTGGAACTGCCACAATTCAATGCTGCTTTAGCTAGACTGAAAATATTTACAGCTTCACTCCGACTTAACTGTAGAACTAACAATGTAGCAAAAACGTTCTGTAATGTTTCATGAATGGTTCAGTTCCTCTTGCCTGTTGCACTAACAGGCTGGCAGCATTTATAAATTCCTGGTTAATGCTTAGCTGTAGTTGTACCCTTATTAACACATACCTCCATATTCGGAAAAGCTGAGAAGCACCAGCACAGCCAACAAAGAAGTTCACAGCAAACAGACTCCAGTTTTTAGGGATAATCACTAGAGAGTATCGTGACCAAATAAGGCCTGTTGAATAAAATGGAAAGTTTAAAGATATTTCAAATTAAATATTCAGATATTTCCTTAAGTTTGGAGGCAGATTCATGGGCCAGTTGAAGGACACAAATTTCACAACTTCATGTTAGACGACTGCTTTGCTTATAACTACCATTCTCTCAGTGAAAAGTGCCAGTGGGACACCTACAGGTACGTGCTGCATTTTTTCTAAAATAGCTACAGTAAGGTCAGTCATAGTCTGAAAATCAAGCAAATTTCCTCTGTAGTATACAGCAGCCTAGACCTTGATTCTCCAGCACAGTTGCATGGTAGTGGTATTTTGCTGTATATCCAGCTTGCTGGACTGCATTGGAGATTATGCAAAACTTATGCAAAATGCACAGGACTGTGTCAGATATCAAACTCTGGAGAACCCTTTTAGACAGGAAAAGGATGGGAAAAAGCTGCCCAGGGAAGTGGTGCGGCACCTCCATGGAGGTGTTCATAAGATGTGTAGTTGTGTCACTTAGAGATGCATTTTAGTGGGGACTTGGAAGTGCTGGGTTAATGGTTTGACTCTATGATCTTAGAAGTCTTTTCCAACCTAAATGATTCTAGGGTTACAGAATATTGTTTCTGACAGTGTGGGAATTCTTGGCAGGCAGCTGTCCACTGTCAAGTCCGTGTGCCACTGCTTCCAATTTATTGTAACACTTGGCAATTCTTTGCAATTATGTTAGTGTAATTATCCTACCATTTTTAAATCCCTTAAAGTATGTTCTAAAAAAGTCACTATATCCTGTACTGATTTCAAAATTACTTGAAACAAAGGGGGTGACTTTCTGCAGTGAATGGTATAATGGTAACTTAGGGGATGACAGTCATGTCCTAACTCTTGTAGCATGTAGTAACTCATGTCCTAACTAAGTAGCAACTCATGCCGAACAATACCAAAATAATACAGGCGTAGAAAACTGTTACATAATTACAGAAAGTTTTGTGACTTAATAACAAGTAGAGGTCTGTACTAGAATTATCATCCAACAGCAATAGTGACAGCTAGCGTGTTAAAATTAAGGCTTTCTGTAGAAGTGGATTAGTGCTAATGCAAGATTCTGAGATGATGTTGTGCTAAAATATGGAGTAAGTGTGGCTTTACCTGTGGCCATTAGTACTGCAGACTGTGCTGTGCTGAGCTTTTCTGCTGGTCTGGCCATGTCAGCCAGTCCAGCACCCACCAAACCCTGCAAAGAGAAATTCAGTGAGCACCAGTCTGACACTCCTGTAGCAGATCAAGAGCTTTACAAGGTGAAGCTGCTTCACAGCTCCGTTCTTATCCTACTTCATTATGTAGGAGATGGGATGCATTCTGTGAGCAATTAGACTCTGGGAGACACCATCCTCCATTGTGGGAGGAAAAAGAACACAGTACAACTGGGTGGTAAATAAAATCCCAGGCACTGGCAGTTTTGTATTAATTCAAGAACAGGGTTAATTTAAACATAGCTGCTTAAGAAAGCAGCTGCTAAAAAACCCCACCCTGGTTTTCATGCAACAAGTAGAGGCTTATCTAAATAAGGACCTTCTTCCCACAGGTCAGGCTAAGATACTGGTGGTAAATATCACCCTATAGTCTCTCAGCTTCATCTGAGGGGGTATAAGTGCTTTTTTAAAATACAATTTCAGTAAGAGTAGAAAACTTGCAGGCGAATTGAGGAATAACTAGGCTGATAGCAAACACTGTTTGGTTTGTTTGTTGTGTTATTGCCCTCTGCTGGAAATACAATTTCATGTTCCTGTTACACTAGTTCACAAAAAAAAAATCCCAACCAAAACAGAACCAAACCAAAACCCATAAGTAAGATAGTCCTAATGCTTTTGATCCCCTGACTGCCACCCAGGACTCCTTGGGCACAGAAGAGCTGCCTCGGGCTCAGGAGGGTGTTTCTAGGGAGAACCTCTGAGGAAGGGGAAGGTTAACCATGGTTCCTGCAGCTACAATCCAGATAACTGATACAGAAACCAATCTGCAGCTTAGAGCACATGTTGCCTGTGGCCTATAAAAAGCTGGGGTTCACAGTGGCAAAGTTACAAAGCAGCTGGCAATGGTAAGAGCAGGTTACATCCTTACTTGCTATCAAACAAGGAGATAAAACCCTCCTGGGTTTAGAGATCTCTTGTTTTATCAGTATAAATGCAACACCTCGGAGGAGCACAGTGAATTAGGAGGTGGAGGTGGCATTTGCATCACCTGGGCACTAACATAGCCCAGGGCTGTAGCCAAGTGGGAAGCAGAACCTCACAGGAGGCAGAGCACCACTGACATCCACACTGGCAGCTGCTTTTGTCTTTTATGTCAAGACTACCTTTCTGACATGCTTCATCCTGCCTTCAAGCTATGAGGCTTAGGAATTGGTTTCCTTCAGGCTCCATCTCAGAAGAAACACATGCTTTTTAGGAGTTTTGCATCATGCCAGCTCATGCTTACCTTGAACAACAGTTAGTGTTTCACAAGAGAAAGCCTTTGTGAAACTAAGTGAAAAGTTCTTCCACAAAGCATTTTCTCCATCTGTATGCCCTTCATGTCGTGCTATCTGTTATTAAGGCTAATTTTGTTCCTCCCCATATATTAAGAATTAGACCTTTAATCTTTCTGCAGGCTCAAGTATCTGCTGGGAAACTCTTGCTTGCTCAGTGTGTTGCTGCAGATTGCCCTGGGCTTGACACCCAGACACCAGCTGGCATCTTGTACTTACCCATTTCATAATAGGTGCCCAGAAAAACACTGTTTTAGGACCTGAGGGAGGATGGGAGAAAATAAGTTAAATTATTTAGTAAGATGTGTCTGTTTTAATACCCACAGTAAGTTAAAGTTGTTGGGTTTTTTTTAATAATGATTTGTTTATATTAGCAGGTTCTGCTGCTGTACAAGCTCTAGCATCTAATACTCATAATTCATCAACTCTGCATCAGTCTTCAGTTGTGTAATCACACATTTCTGCAACAGCTGGATAGGATTTTGTAAGTCTATGTTTAAGCAATTGAGGATGCCAGAGGAGGCAAAATGCATTTATAATTGAAAGAGTTAGGAAAAGGCCTAGGAATAGGGAAAACATCCCAAAAATCTGCCAGTAGGCAAAAGAGGATTATTGGATGAGGATGAAATCTCAAGAAGGAAGGGGTAAAAATCCAGTGGCATGGAACCTAGGGAAAAAGAACTTTCTTACAAATACATTTAATTTTCAGTGGTGCTAAGATAGCAACTGGTTGGTTAAAACAAAGCCCTGTAAAGCCACACCTACAACTATGCCAGAAATCATTAATCTGGGACTTCTGCTTCAAGTCTTAAATGAGAGACCACAATCCAAAGTACCAAACCCCCTGCGAAACAGTCAGGACACTGTTCTAATTTTATAAAAAAATTCAATGTTTAGGTCACTGCTCAGCACTCTGATAGCATGCAAGATGAAGCCAAGTTTTCACTGTAATATATTACATAAAAGTAACCACCAGGACTTTGCTTGCTTGCTTTTTGTGCTATTTTTTCATTAACAATTCAGCCTTAAAAAGACCTTGCACTAACTACTTGTACTTCCAGTTTTAACTACCCTCAAGTTTAAAACTATAATGTGGCAAACAAAAACTGGCTTGGCAGCCTTGCACAAAGCCCTTTCAAACCAACCCTGCTTGTGAGCAAGTTTTTAATAACTAAAGGCACATTACCTTTTGTCTAATATTGTTAAATATTAGATAGCAGCAGCTTGATGTTCATCCTTTAAAGATACAAACTTCAGCTGCTGTTCTTTTAGGCACCTACACTTGGTATGTCAGTATCAGGCTACAAATACAGCTTTTTGTGAATAAATCAGTCTTACAGAGCAATTACTTAGTTACTATTTAGTATTCAATTACAAGCATTTATCTTATTCTAAAACACAAATTTAGATTTGGAGTACTAGAGGATGTGGGGTGAGTATAAATATTAAATTGACATTCCCTAAACAGCTAGTAAAGTTTTGAAGAAGACTAACACTAATTTTTATTAATAGAAAATGCAACCATTTCAAACTGCTGACTGCAGGACTAAGCAACAATTGGAGACAGGGAAGGTACCAAGCCAAGTTTGTGATTAGGTAAGACTGTCAAACACCTCTCCTTGGAGGCACTCCAGCAAGCACCCAGCCTGGGTGAGTTCTTTCCAGGTCCTGACATCCAGAATTTTTCAAGGATGAATATGACAGCAGCACATGAGAGCAAGGGGACACCAGAGGCTAATTTGGATTTCACGTGTGTGACCAGTTTATAGAATTTATGGCTTCTGTTAAATATAAGAAGTCTTTGTGCTGAAAACTTGAGTTTAGTCAGGCAAAGTGAACCAGAAGGGCCAAAGGGGAGGGAGCACAAGCTCAGCCCATGCCTTCCCATGGCAGCCTGGGGAGTTGGTGTGCCAGGCCCTCCACTGTCCTCCAGCAATGCCAGCCAAATAAACAGTTTTTAACAGGCATAAATTATTTTTCTGGAAGTTTTCTGTATGCCAGAAAGTGTTTCATGCCTCACAAGTGATTTATAATTTCATGACAATGACACTTATATTCCTGAATTAGACTACAGATTTAGATGTCTCTGGAGATAAAAGAAAGCCTTTCATTTGCAACCCACTTTATTTTTCTGCAGTCAGAGTGACATCTATTGCATAACTTTCTCACAGATACAGGCTAAAATAGAAGTTGCAGTGGTTCAGTTTCTATACTTGCTTGTGATGTGGCTTTTCTCATTTATACTATCAGTATGGATTATGACAAAGATATGTGTGTATATATATTGTATATATATATATACACACACAAAATCCCTAAAAATGGATTTAATAATTACAACATTATGGTGATGACCAAAAGTGGCCCACAGCAGTTTTGTGAAGTGAAAAGCACTGCAAGGGAACCTCTAAAACCTTCTCTAGTTACCACTACAGCTCTGTTGAAGAAGGAACATAGATGTTCCCAATACTTGCTCTGCTTTGTATCCACTAAAATCATCTGGAAACTGCCACATTTCACAGCAGTGGAATATGTGCTGGACACATTGTCTCTTTATATATAAAACCAATATGTTAATGTTAAATATATTGGTCTAGTGAATTCAGTACAAATCAAACATTTTCACTCTCCATGATTTCTTTAGAGCAACGACTTTCCTTCCATTGTAAGAGGATAGAGCAACTTACTGCAAACTAAAATCCATTTTCACAGTGCATATTCCTGTAGGTGAAGAGTCAAGGATGCCTGTGACACTGACACAAAACAGTGGGGACAGAGCCTATGGAATGCCAGGATTTTATCGGGCACTCGTTTTAACAACCGACGCAATTTGTGTACATGACAAACACCACGTAAATGGCACTGAACGAGATCATTTTACAAGTGGTTTCTCCCTAATAATTCAAACCCCCCACGTTTGCTCACGGAAAGGTAAACTGTAGGTCAGGCGAGGGGAGCTCATTCTTTACCCAAGGAGTCCTCCAGTGCATTCACTAAAGGCACGAGTTGCCTTTGGTAGAAGCGTGGGATTCAACAGAAAGGAAATAAAACCAAAGGCTGCCTGACTTCACTAGGGCACATTTCGAGATCAGAAACCCTGGCAGTGCTCTCCCACATCTCTGGAAGTGTCCAAGGCCAGGCTGGACAGGGCTCTGAGTAACCTGGTCTGGTGGGGTGGAAGGTGTCCCCACCAATGGCAGCGGGTGGAACTGGATGATCTTTAATATCCCTTTCAATCCAAACCTTTCCACGATCCTATGATTTTTCCACAAATTCCTCTTGAAAGAAGCAGCTGCCGAGGCCTCTAGGCCCCTTTAGACCCATGACATCCCCTGGGCCAGACTCTGGCAGCCCACCCGATCCCTGGATCTACCCTGCGGTACCGTGACAGTGACACCAGCGCATGCATCCCGGAACCACCCGTGCCGTGCTTGATTATCCTATTCTCCCTTCACAAACACAAGAAATTCCCCGTTACGGAGTAGGACCCCGCTCCAGGGCCGCTTTCCCTTGCCACAATCGCCCCATCCGTGTTACTATGGCCCCGATCCCGCCCCCCATCCCTATAGGACGCATCTCCCTCCCCAACCTCCTCGCCGGCCCAACCGGGGGCCAAGGTGACCCCCGCTCATTACCAGCTGGGTGGTTGTAGAAGGGCCGGAACCGCGGTGGCAGCATGAGCTCGATGCGGTCGAGCATGCGGTGGTAGGAGGCGCGGAGCCCCGCGACGGCGGCCGCCATGGCGAGAGACGGGGCGAGCGGGGTCCGAGCGGGGACCGAGGGGCGAGCGGGGACTGACCGGGGCCCGCGTTCCGTCCGCGCGTCCTTCCTCCGCCCAGGCCCCGCCCCCAGGACCTGCCCACCCGTAGCTCTCGCTCTGATTGGTCATCGCACCAGGGGGCGGGGCCATGCGCAGAGCTGTGTGCGGCGCTATTGGCCGGAAGCTCTGGCCCCGCCAACTGGGGAGAGCTGGCGCGCCCTCCGCCCTCGGGAAGGGCACGGGCACAGGCGCCCGGCTCAGACATGGCCGCCTCCGCTTCGCTCTCCTCGTCAGGATGGCCGCCACGGGAAGCTCTGCGCTGCGAATAATGCGCCCAAAGCCAAGATGGCCGCTTTGCGGCTTGACACCGCTTCACCGGCGAGGGCTGGTTTGCACCCGGCGGAGCGGAGCGCGCTGACGTCACCTTCCACGCCCACGACGCGCCCTCCCCTCAGTCGGGGCGGGGCGATGTCAGCGGTTCGCGCGAGACTCCCGCAAGTCTCGGGGCCCCGCGGCCCCCTCCCACACGGTGGGCGTGGCCCCCGGGGCCGGGGTGGGCGTGGTCCTACGTGCGGTGGGCGTGGCCCGGACCCGCCGCGCCTCCGGCTCGCGGTCGGTGCCTCGGCGTGAGGCGGGCGTGGGGCGCTCGCGCAGGGCCCGCTCGGCGGTTCCCATGGTGATCGCGCGCGCCCGGCCGGTCCCGGCGCATCCCCTCCACCGCTCCGCGCGCGCCCTTCCCGCCCGCGCGGGGCCATGTCCCGCGGGCGCTGCCCACACCTGCTCTGGGACGTGCGGAAGCGGACCCTGGGGCTGGAGGAGCCCGGATTGCTGCGCAGGCACTACCTCGGTAAGGACGGGCGGTGTGGGGAGGGGTGGTGCGGACGAGGTCCGGCCGTCCTTGGCGCCTCACCAAGCGATTAGGCGGCCCGGAGCCCCTTCCAAGCGCCGCCGCTGCCCCGCTCGGCCGCGCTGTCCCGCAGCTCCGAAGTTTCCTGTGCCCCGTGGGAGGCGGCGACACCTTCTCCAAATCCACCCTCCGGCCCTCCGTGCCCTCAGGGATGGTGCAGAACACCCCAGCCCTATCCCTCCGTGCTCCTGGGGTGGCCCGCGGCCCGCCAGGACCCCCGGTCCCTCGGTGCGCGGCTCCGCTCGCCCGCCGCCCTTGCTTCCCGAAGGAACTGTTGCACGCGGAGATCCAGCCGGGAAGTTGGGCGGCGGCTCAAAATAGCGCCGGGATCGGCACTCCGGGGCCGGGCAGGGGCCGGATTTACCGGCGCTGAGCTGCGGAGGCTGGGAACAAAGCACGTAAACGCCTCCGGGATCATGGCGGGGCCGCTGTCCCGGCGCCCCCGAGGTGTTCCCGGGGCTGCGGGAGAAGCCGAGCCGCTGGAACGCGCTCAGTGCGGGCCGATCCGCCCGCCCTTTGTGTCCCCAAGTGCTCCGCGGCCACCGCGGGGTCCCCGCGGGCGCCCCGGCCCCGGGCTGCCCTCGCCTCCATGCCCAAGCCAGGTATTTTCACTTTCCAAGTTAAAGCCAGCGCCACTTTTAGTTTCTGAGGCCGCGGGGAGGTTTCTGTGGCGTGAAGGAACTGTCGATATTCTTTGTCATGGCGCAGGTTCTGTAAAAAACATTACAAAAAAAAAAATTAAAACCCGGTGTTTATTCACGTGTTTTTGGAGGTGTGGCGACCCATCGTAGTGGCACTGTGGATTTAGGGGGTGTCTCTCCGGGGCAGATGGCTCGGTGGGTCGGGAACGCGTTCTTTTGTGCTCGTGTGGCAAAACAATTCCTGCCTTGGAGTGGAAACCTCGAGTACTCGAGATGGAGCTTGATTTACAGCGTTGTAAAACGAGTGTCGTTCTGTGCCTCCCAGGCTTTCCCGACTGTGCTCAGGGGTAATGGTCTGCCGTTTGGGATTTTTCCTAGTGGAATTTAAGGTGGGATATCGCATTACAGAGCCTAACTCAGGAGTTTTCTGTCTGTAGTCCCTGAGCACTCAGTAATCCACAAAAGATTAATCGAGGAAATCAAGATTGTTGCTGGTAGGTTTTTACCGATTACAGAGAGGAGTGTGTGTGTGTGCAGTGCACAAGTCCCTTGGAAAGAAATCTTGGGTCCTAAAATAAAAAAAAGAAAGGTTGAGAACTGACGTTCTAGCTGCTTTTGATTTTGGATGTCTCAAGCTATGCTGGGCTATGTCTTAGCTGAGGATTGTTCTAACTTTTAGTGATCAATCCCTATGACTGGATTTATTTTTTTTTTCTTTTTGTCTGCTCCAGTTGTAACAGAAAAGCTGAATGTTAAAATTAGGACTGTAGTGTGCAGAGTCTGAAGAAGCACCTTTTTTTTGAAGAAGACATTTTTTGGTTTTTTTTCTTTTGCTGCTTTTACATGGCTGTGTCTCTGAGAGTTGAATTACTAAGATTTCATCTGGGAAGATGAGAAATCATCTTCCTAGACTTACCAAGATATCTTTTCTGGATGCTGCTCCAATAAAATGCACATAACTTTAGTTAGAAACAAAACTAGTGCCTTGGTTAAGGTCTCATTTTATCATTTTTCTTTTCACCTAAACAAGTTCAATTGCTTTTAGAGCCTTGAAAAAATAGGTCCTGGTAGAGCATTTCCACGGAATTGATGTTGAGATCTGCGTTGGTAGTGGCAAGACATGCTCATTCCTTACCGACTCCTGGTTTTCACCGAGGGGTT
Organism: Anthoscopus minutus; assembly: GCA_013399455.1. NCBI lineage: Eukaryota > Metazoa > Chordata > Aves > Passeriformes > Paridae > Anthoscopus > Anthoscopus minutus. The sequence continues at coordinate 29,554 of VWYI01034097.1, forward strand.
GGTACAGGGTGTGCATGTCCTGTGGAACCACTGCACTTTTACCCCAAATGGCATTTCTGGCCTTAATAAACCCACTAATTTGACTGCTAGTCAGATGCAGTGTTTCAAGTGCAGATTTCCCAGACAAGAGGCCTGTTGATGTGCCTTTTTGTGTGCAGGGCAGTGTAGGTGTGGGTCCTTTTTTCTTTCAGACTTCAGCAGCTCTACATAGGAGCTTTGTTCTCTGGCCCGCTGGTCAAGACTGCAGTGGTCAGCCACTGGTTGTTGGTCACTGCTGATCTGTGTGGGAAGTAAGGCTTCTTTCTATTTATAATGTCTTTTTTTTTTTTTTCAGTAGTGTTTCAACTGTCTGGCAGACAGAACAAATGGAGGACAGGAATTTCATTTTAACTTAGGAATAGTATTGGGAGACTTGAGGCTTTGTCCATGTGCATTTTTTGTTTGGGCAACTTTTTTTTTTGCAAATTTGTCTAAACAATTACGGATACCGGTACAAAATGAAGTAGTTTATATATCTCTTCATTGCTTGCTGCACTTTTTCAGCCACCAAATCAAAGGAAAAGCATTATAGTAAATCCGTGACTAAGAATGCAGTTGGGAGGAAGGTGTGTCAGTGTGGATGGTACTTGCATAATGAGCCCTTCCCTGGAATGGTTGGGTTGTGCTACAGTGTAAAATATCAGCAATATCGATCGTGACCATGTTTTGAAGGAAGACATCTGAGTACTAATTGCTGTTTCCTATTTCCTCAGTGTTTTAGTTTCATGTGAACTGGCAATCAAGTGGCACTCTATAAATAGCCTCTCTCAGCTTCTGAAAACAGCTGCTCCTGGAAGGATCTGTGTAATGTACCTTTGCATGCAGATAGCTCACCCCTGGAATTTATGGCCTTGCAAAAAACTCTGTCTGATTTTGCAAGATCCCTAAATAATTGCTCTGAGGCCCAGTCAGGTCTGGACAGAGTTCCAGAGAAATAGCTCATGGAAATGGGGCCGTAGGTGTGTCCCTGGGATGAGCCCTTCAGATGTTATCCTTGGGTGAGAGCTCCTGCTGTGATGAGAGAGGGAAGATGCGGGTCTCAGCAATGTATCTGTTAGCTACGTTTCCTTCAGCGTTTGTAGGCTAATTACTCTCCATTTCAGACCGTGCTTGTATTTGAGGTCTCCAGAGGAAGCCAGGCCTGGGGGAGGCTGTCAGTAACTTTCGTTCCTTTGATCCAGTTTAGGCATCCTTTTAGCCTGGTGCTGTTGGGAGGAGCCCTGCTGCCGGCCACAGACGGAAACTGAGTTTCAGACTGCTTTCAGTAGTACATGGTGGTGCTTTTGCCCTGAAAAACATTGGTGCAAACTGTAGTATCTGAGTTAAATTCTGCCTTGCAGCCGGCAAGTGTAATTACTCAGGATATTTTCACAAGTATCTCCAAATCTCACAATTTTGTATCATTGTGGCAATGTTTCAGGAACTAGTGAACAAACCTGTTCTGGTGGCAGGTAAAGTGTTCTGTGCCAGCACAGTAAGGGCCTCTATGTGGATTAAATATAGCATATAATGAATGATTTGCCTAGAGAAATGGCAGCATGGGTTTCTTGCAAGAAAGAGGAATCCATAATTCCTCTGAAGTATTTCATATGATGGGTTTCTTTGCTTTTCTGTGAAGGGTCTCGCTACTGAGAATGGCTGAGACAGGAGGAAGAATGAAGACATCTCCTTTTTATTTTTTTTGTTTGTTTTGAAGTTTTTGTTCAATTGGTTTATTTTTGCTATCTGGCATAGCAGGTTATTCAGAGAAAGTCTCTCAGTCTACAAGAAAAGGAACTGATGCTGTATTTTAGCTCAGAGTGGTTGTTGGAAGCCATGGTGCTTGATACAATGGAAGCAAATATCAAAACAATCAGCTCTCCCCAATCTCTGATATCTTCATGCAGATACTATTTTCTGAAATCTTTGTTCCTTTTTCTTTTAAGCTTAGCAAATATCTTAGAGATAGCACTGTGGTGTTTTCATGTGAGCTTTCACTCCCCCTTCTTTACAGATTGTTTCATATCTGACTAAGTTTTTACTATCCTGGTTTTTAAGATTCGGAGAAAGCGTGAAGTCTGTCAAAAATTCACTGTAAGTAAACCAGTAGTTAGGTTCATTGTGATCAAATGTTGTGAATCTTACAGCAGTTCTTACTGAAAAGAGATCTGTGAATATTTGTATGTAGGGGGAAGTTACTAGACTCCTTAGGTTTCAATAGTTCCCCCTCTTTATCAGGATGAAACACAGTAACCCCAGAGCTAGTTTTGAAGTTAGTTGATTGCCCTGTTTGTAAGTAGGGTTGAAAAACAGGCGAGAATAGCTATTATAACTGATGGATTTTGATATTGACTGCCTTCCATTCATATCAGTTTATAAAACTAGTAGTGGCTGGTTGAATGAAGATAGAATTGGGTGTTGCTGCTGAACATTTGGTACTTCCTAAAATACATTGCCCAGAGTGCAAGAGTGAAATTAAAAAACTTCCTTAAAATACTATAAACTTTAATTATCTCTTTTCCTTTTCTTGGACAAACAAACAAGCCAAACCCAATGTAATGGAAATCTGAATGCTGGAGAGGACAACCAGAAAGAAAGGCATTATTTTCCCCAGTTTTTGCTCCAGCTATATTTTAACATGTGGTATCTTGGTCTTTGAATATAATGTGGAGTAAGAAGGGTCAGACAGCTTTAACATGATCAGCTTTATAGCTGGTGCTCTTGCAAACTTGGAGATGGACAGAGTATTTAATCAGCCTTTCTTCTTAAATTCTTTGCATAATACTTTTGATGTTTAAGTTTCTTTTTCCACCATGAGTTAAAAACACTAATCTGTCACAGCTAAACTCTAGATCTGTTAGAGGTGTTTTATGTTATTTTTTTCTTCAAGTCTAACAGATTAACTGCTGCTTGAAAAAGAAGCATTATAAATGTACTTGATGGTCTGATTATGAGAGCACCGTTCTGTAGTGATATGTTCTATCACATGTCAAATACTTTGTCAAACTTAACTAACTTAAGTGTTTGGAATGATATAAGTGAACTCCCCAGATTTTTTTCATTAGAAATGTTTTCTGCATAATAGAAATAGGCAGAGGCAGAATTGAAGCTCATGATGTAATGAATGAGTTGGAGGAAAATACATCTGTGGAACAGTTTTTACATGCTCAGTCTAATATTGGAAGGAGGCCGGAAGCATTAGGAAGGCAGGGAATTTGGTGTAGTCACTGTATCTTCACTGCTTGTGTAGAAACCTTAAGATGCCTAAGAGCATTGTGGAAAAGGGATGTAAAATTTTAATTGAAAAAACCACTAGAGAGGAGTCAGTGATCGGGTATTGCCTTAAATTGGATGTCTGGAGTTTTTTCCCCTTGTTAATAAAAGCAAGGCTTAGTGACTACAGTCCTTGGAAAAATTACAGATGGGCTATTGAAAGAACAACGTGGCATCGAGACCTGTTGATAACAAATTGAATTTGGAGGAGTTTAATAAAGAGACTGTGTCTGAAATGAATTCCGTGTTACTATCTCATTTAAATTGGTACCAAGGAGCAGAAAGGCACTATATGTGTGTCTAAAACAGCTTGTAGGAAAAGATATTAGGGGTGATCCTAGCACACAGGATTAATGCTATTTTTTTCTTCTTCAAGGTAAATAATTTCAGATAATAAAGACGCCCATTTTAAAGCCATTAATGTTGATAAAGAATAATAAAAGCACAGTGTAACAGAATTGTCTGGACAAAACAACAAATCAAAAAATTCTGGCTTGTTATAATTCAGTACATATCAGAAAATCAGGAAGAGATGTAAGATGGGAGGCAGGATTAAGGTTAGATGAGTATTTCTGTGGCCTGAGTGCTGAATGCTTAGTTTTAATTTCAGCCTAATCAGCCTTCTGTTATCTTTAGGCTTATTTCACCCTTAGACTAACTGAGCTGTGGGGGTGGAGGACAGGAGCCACTTGGACCTACAAGTGGTACAGCCATGTAGTATTAATCTAATTAATCTAAATTTGATAGCTTCTTTTGCTGTTATCTTAGAAGTCTTTGCTTGTAGTTAATGCCATTGACCTTTTTTCAGTTACATCTTGCTGTGTGTTTTGTGGTTTAATCATTATGGTTAGTTACTGCTTCTTTCTCCTCCACGTTGTCCCATTTTGCTTCCATTCAGTGGTAATGTGTTGATGATAATTTTTTGTGTATTTTCTTAAATAAAAAATTACATGCAGGATCTGGGTTTACTCGGTGCCTTCTGTCACTCTGTCCTGAAATAAGAGAATGATTTCCAATGTTTGTTTTTAGAATGGCGGGAATTGATGGCACTAACAGTAGCACAGCTTCTGGTTTTTTATGTACAAACACCAGTTTCTGTAAAACTGTAGACCCTTATGGATCATGTTATTATGCTCTTTGGTGGGATTACCTTGCAGAAACCTGTTTTATCAGGGTTTTCTTGATGCTGTTTTTTTGATTTGGCTTTTTAACAAAAAAATTTATGCTACTGTCTAGGTCAGAACTTATCAATGAACCTGCTTACTGAGTTTTTGGTGTTTTAATTTTCTAAACCGCCAACTTTTTTTGCTGCTGCTGTATTTTGATATATGAATTAAAACGGAAGGTGGATTTCTGGCATTATATTTGGCCAGCTAGAAATTATGAAAAATTGGCATAACTGAGACTGTTGATTTTTTGTCCATCAGAAATTCAGGAGGCCTTTTAAGTTATCTGCAGATTTGTCCTAATTTCTTGAAATGAGCAGAACTATGCAGATATACTTTTTGATTTTAAGGGATTAACCTTGTGTGTAATATCTGCGATTAACAGAACATTAATCATGCATGTTAATGGCTGCCAGGAAGTAGGAGTGTGTTGTAGGTAAGTGGGTTGTAGTCCCAAGGCTTTGCATGTATTATAATATTTGAATTATACTTGGTTTTAGGATGCAAATATATTTGCTTTATATCCTTTAGAGCCTCCGTGTTCTCCAGCAGACAGCTGGAGACTGCAGACATTTGTATGCACTTCTAATATATTTTCATTTTTGATTGCAGTGTTTCATTTCATTTACATTGTGTGTTTTTAAAGACTAACTTTGCACAGGGAATGCGTTTGCTTTGTAAATAACTGCCTGTGCCTTGATACTGAGTGTTTCAGACAGCTTTGTGGTTAAGTTGTACCTTGATCTTCTAATAATGAGCTTTGGATACATGAAAGCTGTCTCTTGCTGCAAAAACAAGTCGTGTACAGCATGTACTGGATTTGTATTTCAGGATGAGATAGTGATGTGAGAGCTCCTTTAGATCTCTTTATTTATTTATTTTAATTTTTTCCCCCCCCATAGCTTTCTTCCAGTTGGATTGTTTCCATTAACTGCATTAGGGCAGACCATTAAACCTGTCTGTGTTCAGTCACTTCCAAGATGTTGCACTGCAACTCTGTGAGTTCTTGTGACTTTGCATGTGATTCCTGATCTTCTATCCTTGAGTGTCCCCAGAATAGTCTAGTGGGATATAACTGATCATGTATCAGGAACCTGTTGACACTTGAGACCAGTCCTGTCCTGGTAGTAGGGAAGAGGATCAGTTCAGACACAAACTCTGCCTGCCTTTGAACAAAGCTGGATTTTTCACTGTTTGAGTGCCAGTCTCAGTGTAATTTTCATGTCTTTGGGGCTTAGTGAGCTGCTGATTCAGATGTGTCCCAAATGCTTTAGTGTGTATTGAATAATTAAATATTGAATGTGAATATCATGAGATGGAATCTGAGTCACATCAGTGTATTTTAATATCCCCTTATTTTCCTCATCTTGTTCTTCAAGGATTTGCAGGCTTTCTTCCAGGAAGATGGAATGTGTCCTAATGCTGACTGCTCTCTAACAAATATCATGGTGAAGATGAGAATCTGTCCCTTCTCTTTCCTGTGAACTTTGTGTGTTCTGAACCATCAGTGTTAGTTCAACCCTTTTCAAACTGCTGAAACGTCACCAAAATAAAAAACTGTTAAAATTTAACTGTTAAACCAAACCCACCTCTTTATTTCAGCTGCATTGCATTGTTGTTACAGTTATTGTAGTGTGTGCCTGTTATTTACCTTGCTAGGAAATGAGGAAAAAATCGGGTTCCTTTTTATTTGGTTTTATTTTAAAAACACTATTATGTCCTGAGAACTGTCTTCAGTAAAAAAGAGTCTTTGGAGTTAAACAGGTGGGTTTTTTTGTTACCTAGGAGGAATACAATGCAACAGGCAATGTGATTTTTAAGTCATGGGTTTTTCCCTCGTTTGTTTTTAAATACCCAGTGATAATTTAACCATGTCAGTACACTGTTAACAGTCATCTACTATCAAGACTCGGCTTTATACTTGAGCTCAATTTTCGATGTAATCTATCTTTAATCCTGGGCAGTTTCCTGGTGTTTACATTTGTAATCTTACATTTGTTATCTTATAACCCTTATACGGGGTTATGACCCGTATCTGGTATGGTATCTACATATCTATTTCTCGAGTTCCCCCAAACAAACCCAGCAGTGTACAGTTCCTATCCTGCCCAGGATTAAATGGTATGTTAAATTAGGCAAGTGTGCAGAATGTTAAATGCCTTAATTCAGTTCCACGCTGTCCAGATTCTCAATTTCACTTGTGGGAAGGGCAGGCCCTGGGGTTTTTTTGCTGGAAGACATGTCTGTAGATATGCTGGTAAGCTTCTGTATAATCGCTTCTTAATCTATTTAAAAATGAGTATTGAGTTAGCTTAAACAACTTTAAATAGTAGGCTTTGATTTCTCCTGGAGCTTTTGTCTGGAATTCCTGGGATTAGTCCTGCTGGCAGAGTGGGAGAGGCAGCAGCCTCTGGCAGGAAGGTGATGGCAGGACTGGCAGCAGTGGGAGCACACACCTCCTCAGTAGAAAAGAGGGCATTCCTGCTAGGAATGCTCTCTTAAAAGCAGATTTCACTTTTTCTTTCCTTCTCCTAGTGATTCTGCATGCTCCAGTGTTCATTTTGCCTGAGTGCTTGGAGATGAGAGACCCTGGTACTGCTATGAGCAATTTTAACTTCTGTGCTAGGGTGGAGAAGCAACACATTTCTGTTTCTTAGATACTATCTTTTCTTGCTGGAAAGTGGAGCTCCTGATTAACCTCGGGTGTCACAGTGATCAGCAGTACCTGAGAACATAAAGCAGAGTTCCTGATGCCTATTTCCCCAAGCGTTGTCAAGGACAGGCTGGGTTATTACGTTGATGTAATTTTTATACGAAATATTCAACATTGCTGCCCACATAGCGGTTTCAGACGAAGACTTTACTGAGTCAAAGGAAAGCATTTCCAAAGGCATATTGAAACCTAGAGTAGTGCTGTTTACTCCAAATTGCAACAATCTGCATAATATTTATTTTTGCCTTCAATTAATTGAAGCCTCCTTTGATTTTTCTTTGGAGAAGAAAACAGGACACAAGTGTATTTTTCTTAATCTGGTAACTATTGTTTTTGTGTTGGTATATGTTTTAGAATTTCGAGTTGTTTCTTTGGGAGTCCTGTTTTAGTGCTGATGGAGAAAACAGCAGAAGCTTTTGCATGTAGTTAATTCTACATCCAGTTAATCACTTAAACTATGTCATAGTTTTCTGTTGAGAGGAGTAAGGTGGTATATGCTGTCTTTTACACAGCTAGAGCTTCTCTTAGTTTTGTCATGTGTATTTTGTCCTCTGCTCTATAGAAATTAGAGATATTTGTGGCATAATATAAAAATGTCAAGTGCATTTTGTCTCAATGTGTAGTTTGTATTTGATTGTCAGCCTACTGTCTTGGTTTAGGGCAAATTTAGGGAGGAAATTTCTGAAGGGGGTCTTTCTAGAAAGCAAATTTAAGCAATCCTCCTACCTAGCTTGGGAGACAAAAAATCCCTTATGAGAAAAGCAGAAAAAAATTGCTTATTTAAGAAAAAAAGCACTCACAAATATGGAAAAATGAATAATATTAAACAATGGAACCGTTCATTGTTCAAAAGAGATGGTAAATTCAGAGAGAGAGAGTCTTTTTCGTGAGGTGCAGCTCAGCTCTCTCAGTCTCTTATCAGTTCCTCCTGCACTGGAAAATGCCAAGTCCTGGGCCCTGGTGGGCCACAGGTGTGAGCTCCTGGTGTTTTTCTGGGTTTCCAGTCCAAAGCAAGGCTGATCAGTTCCAAGAAAAAGAAAAGCCACAGTCTCTGCCTCAGCTAGGAAAAAAACTACCTAAAAGCAAAGGAGAGCTCTGTCCAGCTGTCCGTGCTGCAGACAGCTCTATCTGTGAGAGAGCTGAAGCTCTTATCTCTATGTTTTTGAATACAGAAATATTTTTGAAGCTCTTATCTCTGTTTTTTTGACATTTCACTGCTTCTCCTTCCCCCCTCCTTCACTCTCATATCTAGTTTTAAAGGTGCAAAATTTATTTCTGGGCTAAATAGATGAATGGGGATACAATTCAGTATTGTAAAGTCACCCCAGGACAACTACTTTAAAGGATTGAATAAATATCAAAATTGCTAAAAACTAGCAATTTTTTTCCTCCTGTCGCAAAACCTCACTTGCAGCCTGTGGCAAGAACAATACAGAAGATTTAAGTATGGGCAATGTAAGGGGAAGTGTAAGGGTATCTGTCAGAATGTGGTGTACTTGTGAATGAAATCCACTTAGCACCAGTCAGTACAGGACAGATAAAGTGCCTTCTCTGAGAAAGGTACTTGTACTTTATCCCACGTTTTTGTCAGTGAGAACACCTTAAACATTATATTAATGCAGCTGAATTTTATGTAATCTTTCAGTCATAAGTCATGGTAAATAAAGACTTTGGTTTAAAGCCCAAATGCTTGTAACCTTACCAGTTATGGAGCCCAGTGGAGGCTTATATTTGTGAGTGGATACTTTCAGTATCCAAGAGATGTTTCAGAGTTAATTACAGCTATTGCTACTAATGCAAACATATTTTATCTGTACTTTTACCTACAGTAACCTATTTTTGCAGATTCTGTAGAAGCAAACCCAGACAGAAGTATTTTCCAAAATGCTTATTTATTACTCTAAAACATAACCTTGCTGAACTACTTTTGTTTTGATCAAAACTTCAGCAGATCTCGTTTGTTTTTGTTGTTGTTGGCTTTTTAGGTGGGGTTTGTTTTGGGTTTTTTTAAGATTAGATTTTGTATTAATATACTCACCATGAGATATTGCAGGCTTGCTGATTTATAATTAAGGGCATAGTGTCCTGTCTTCTGTAGTTCCTGTCTTGGTGTTATAATATCTGAAAGTTTGGTGTTTCATAATACCTAAAAATACCTTAATACCTAAAGCTCATTACTTCAGCCAGTTTTAGGGTTTGAGTACATGTTTGATTAGCACCAAGTAGTTTGTTTGATGCTGCCTGTTTAGTAGCAAAGCTGTGACGTATTGAAATTGTAAAGTCTCTATGCAGACATTAAAAATATTTTGTGTTTTCCTTGTGGTGTTCATGCTTTCAGGCTTCCTGATGTATCTACTGAGTGTTTTAACATGTCTTTTACTTGTACCTATGGATAATTAAAGCTTTTGAAATGGGGGAAAAAACAAGAGGACACCAATCCACATGTTTCTTCAATATTATTCTGCCCACTCCACCTCTTCATCTGTAATAATTTCCTAATTTATTAAAATTGATTCCACACTATAAACATAGCTTCCATTTTCCTTTCCTTCCCACTTTACGCTTGGGCTTCTGGCTTTCATGCAGACCACTACTTCATTCTCCCACCTAGCACACATCAAAATGAAAATCAGGAAAACAACTTTGCACATCCATATCAGCTGCCCAGTGTTAGATGTGCAGTGGCACTCATTTATTCCAAGTAATCCACTCACAGAGCTAGGACCAATTTCCTTTTTTAGACAAGTCACATCAGGGAGTCTATATTTGCAGGGATCCACATCAAGGCTGTTTACAGCATGCAAAGGATGCAGTGGCATATTCAAATTTTACAGACATGTGCTTTTGGCTCAATTATAATTTCATTAACAACATGTANTTGAACTTAAACCATAATGAAGTAGTTGATCATAGTCTTTTGAAACCTAATCTTTTAAACATTGACAGAACCAAGAGTTATAATTTTTGGTATTTTCACAGCAGCGCAGAAGAGTGAAGAAATGTAACACGGGGCCCTGTTCAAAGGACTGGAGGTCACACCCATGGATTTGGTTTCTGGCAGTACTGCTGGCTCAGTCTTTCCTTTGATAAATTGCTTGAGTTTCCCGTGTCACAGTTTCAATGACTATAAAACAGGGCCAGTGTTGGCTTACATAGCTAACAAATGGTTTTTACAGTTATAATTAATCTTCAAGAATTTTAACTTACCTTGATGAAACTTATTGTGTATAGTCCTGTTTACTGTATGGTAAATGGAGAATTCTGGTTGCTGGAAAAAGTGTGTTGAGATGTGGGTCAAAAGTTGTATCATGATGCAGTTTGATGTAGTTGATCCAGCGAAATAAGCTATATACAAATGGAGCTACTTCAGAAATGCCTAAACTCTACCCTGGAAACCAAGATAAGTTTTGAAATGCTCTCAGAGTGCAGGATAACATGTGCTCTGCATTGGGAACAGATGCTGGCTCCATTTCAGCTTTAAACTAGGGCATTCCAAATGTCACAGTGAGCCAGCGCTGAGGGACTTGGCCTTGCAAAGAGCCAGCTTGATATAAGTGAGTGTTCATTTGATAAATGGGGTGTATTACTGAATAAGGGTTGTCTTTTAATGTCTTATACTGTGTTGGTGCTGCTTTGGATCAAAGTTTAGTTAAATTTCTGTGGAGCACAAGTGTGCTTTAAAGCTAAACCTTCATGAAGTGTGATCTGCACTTTTTCAGTGGGAAGTTCTGGAGCACAGTTTTAAATATATGAAGGTTTTGCATGCTTGAAGCGTTTAACTTGTCTGCTGTCATCAGTTCTGAAGCAGCTTTGACTCAGTTGCTTACAAAAGAAAGCCAAAACAGGCATGTAGAAAGCACCTGATCAGCAATTCCTAAACTGCAGATTGTGACCTAAATGGTGTCATAAGGACTGTGAGTGGGGAGTACAAGGGATGCTGTTGTATTTTGTTATTGCTCCCTGCAGTGAGATTAGAGCTCTGCTAATGTGCCCAGACACCCAGGCTGGGGAACTGTCCAGGTGGGAATTGCAAGGCAGCCTTTGGTGTGACCTTGTGTGCAGTGGATGTTTTGAAGAAGTTACAAAGAAACAGCTGCAGCTTCTCTTTCGTCTGCTTTCCCATATTTAAAGTCATATTATGAATGACTCAAGGTGGGGCTTCTTTCATACACAGAGCAGTCCTAATATAAACTAAAAAAATTATTGATCATTGCACTGAGAGTTTCACTGTACCTTGAGGCTTCAGTAGTGCATCATGTTTGGTGAGAATGGGCGCATGGCTAAAACCTGATAATGTTGATCATTGTAATGGGAGTGGCACTGAACCTTGAGGTTTCACTTGGTGCATAACTAGTGAAGATGGGTGGGTGGAGCATTAGCTTGGCAACTGTCCAAATTTCAGCGATTGTAAACACTTCACAGGGTAGACACCACAGCCATTTGAAATTTAACAGGATGTTTTTTTTTGGTTTTGCTTTATCGTGGTCTTGTTGATAAATTCACCTTAGCAGTTTTGAAACAAACCCCGTGTGTGTTCCACTGTGCAGTGAGATAATCTTGGTGATGACAGCTTGATCACTTGATCTGTGTCTTAGGCCTAATTTGAATATAGGAAACAATATATTGAGGCGCTCTCACAGAATTACATTATTGCCTTTCTAGGGATACTACATATTTAAGGTGAAAAAGAAATAATTTCTGGCTTGAGAGTCTGTACTCAGTATTGGGATGGGAAAAATCTAAACATGACAGAGGTCTTCATACTGATATTGTAAGAGAAAAGTACTTTTGGGGTTTTGTTAAAAGCTTGGGTTTTGTCCATCATTGTAGCTGAAAGGGGAGCCAGGAGGGCTGCCTTTGTAGGAAGGTGGAGGGAACAGGTAGCCTTTGGATTAGATGAATAGGAATTAAAGATTGTGAAGGTTCTCGTCACCTGGGTGAGCAGAGGCCCTGACATGGAGAATCTGACTGTTAGGAAGTCCAGTAAGAAGAGCTGAGATGCTGGAGAGTAAATACAAAACAAACCAAGAGGTTCTTATTTTTTTTCAATGTCATAAAAATGGATCAGTGACAAAAATATTCAAGCAACAAATTCTAATACTTACTTGCTGAGCGTTTTTATCAAACCAAGTGAACCTGTGGGAGTCATTACTGAAGTAGAAGGTACATAAATTCACTGACTTTGCTCAACTTTTAACAACAACAAAATCAGAGGCAGTATTTTCTTCAGGTCAGTTTATCCATGTAGTTCAGGTTTTTATTTTAGAGTAAAAGCATCACAGGATCTGGTGGTTCTAGTTTTGACTGATCAGATGAACTACAAACAATCCGTGCAGTTGTCTTACTGCACTTAGAATTTAATCAAATAAGAGGGGGTTTGGAGGGAAAATATTTTAACTGCTTTTTCCCTTGCCCCCTTCTTCCTTTACGGAATATAGAAAGTATTTGCTGTAAGTTTGTTTGCATTTAATTTCTTTCTCAAATATTTAGATAAGAAATGATCAAAGGATAAATGACTAAACACACGTATAACAAATCATATATGCAATGCTAACAGGTTTTTTTAATGTTCTAAATGGCTGTGTTGAGTTTATGAGACACCTTATGTTTGCATCTCAGGTTTACTGAAACTTGTATGGATACTGTATTCTTATTAAGACCAAAAAATCCTGATCTAACATGTTGTTCATATCTTACTTTGTCAACAGATTTCTATAAGGAAATTAAAATTGAAACTCAAAATGGGATTAAAACATTGTAAAACATGTAGCACATGTTATTCTGTGTTGGTTTAAGTGATTTGGATAAAAACCAGAGCATACAGGAAGCAGAAAAATCTGTTGCTCTCTGGGTTTTTAAAAATTAATTTGAATCATCTTTGATTTGTGTATGCAGAGGATTCTCAGCAAGCCCCTGTCTGTTGGCCTGCACACATGATCACCTCATTCCAAAAGTGTTTTATGCACATGATGCCATGCCCAACAATCATCCACTGCTATCAGATTTTTCTGTTCTTCAATGAAAGTGTGATGGGTCTGGCAAACACTGTATTTTTTGGTTGATCTATGGAGTACACAGTTCTTAATGAAGTTATCCTATTGGAGGTCATGTATTACTGCTCTGTATTTTACATTACAGGAGCACCCCAGAAGCAAATTTTAATGTTTCTGTTACGCAAAGTGATACCCAAGCATGCAGCAGGTGATATTTCCCATCTCTGCATTCACATTTACTTACAAGCAATTGAGGAAATCAAATTAATCTGGAAGTAGAAATCTTCATTGAAAACACAGAAATAATTTGATTTGAAAAAAATCAGGATTTCAATGAAAGCTACAATTAACTAACCATAAAGAATCTATGGTCAAAGTCTGTTCCTGGAGGGGGGAAAAAGGGTAAGGAAAAGTCGTAAAGAAAGCATAGTGAACTAGGCAGATGTGTATTCCTAATCAAATAATACATATATTCTTGCTAGTAGAGTATGATGCATAAGATGTCATTACTTTAATCTTTCTCTAATTTTGGTTATTCTTGGTTAACAGAAATTGTAGCACCTGATATGTCACAACTTCAGTGCTTATAAAATGGAGCATAAGAGAAGTCTGGCTTTTATCTTTTTTAAGCTGGCTCCGGTGTGCTTTAAGTGCAAGCACTTTATAACCATTTCACCCACTAAGTGCCTCCTCTTGAAACAGAAAAAATATTTTGCTGAAGTATGATCTTCATCTAATGTGGTACTTCAGCTGTGTTATGAGCAATTTTGAATTTTGGAGGTGGCTTCTAGTTCCAGCAAAACGGAGGTGTCTAACCCAGACATTTTGATGGAGGGAAAGCTGTATGAATGTCTCATGGGGTGCAGGTGTAGCTGCAGGAATTGGTGCTGCTGGAAGGTTGTCCTGGCCTTTGAGGAGGAGGGAGTGGGGCAGGGATGCTCAGTGCCTGCATCCAGACAGGTGGCTGGGAGGGACCAGGTATGGATATCAGGTGTTCTTTTTCAGGAGAGTATATTGGAGAAATACAGATCACTCAGAGGAAACAAGTGGAGGGAGGAGAAACTTCTTTTCCAAATAAGTGCTACACTGCCAGAGGCAGGGAGCTCTGACATGATTCTGCCTTGAGCTGAACCAAAGCAAGTTCAGAAGTGTAGGATTTTTCAGATGTGTATTCTGTTGCTGTTCTTTTCCTGAATCTAGGTTTTTAAGGTTAATTTTGAGTGAATTTCACAGTTACATGTTTGGAAACAGTGCAGCCTGGCACAGGCCTATAAGTCTGATGCTCTTACCTGGAATTTTGTTCTGAGAGATGTACTAACACAGCATAAAAAAAGGGGTAATGGTCCTTGAGTTTAGGAGCTTTTGGGATTGAAGTTAAAAATATTGGGTTTATCAGTGCTTTTCTTCTCTGAAAGTGCTTTCAGGGGAATATTAGGTTCACCTGAGAGTTGAAGCCGTGTGTTTAAACATCTAGGTCAGGAAAAGACCACATTTTTGTTAATATTCTTTGTTTTTCCCTCTTGTGTTTAGTACAGTTGTGTTTTTGAGTGCAGTGGTAAATCATTTTCTGTATAACATATAAGGACATGGAAGTTCCTGGGGCTTTGTCTTCATATGTGTTTATAGATTTAATCTTTACCCTTCATATCTTCCTTTCACATAATTTCTATGAAATGGAATGTTACTGGTCTTAAATGTTAATTTTCCAAATGCAAGAGTTGTACTGCTTGAACTATCTTGTACTTGCTCCCTCTCAGCCAAGTGAACCAAATAACCACAGAGTTAATTTCTGTTTTCTTGCTGTTAGTTTTAGAGGGAGCATCAGCCCGTGAGCCTGTGAAATGTTCGTTTTGCCGTTTCTGCACTCTTATTCAAGGTGGTGGAAGAACCAGCAAATGTGCTTGTCTTAGGACTTGTAAAATGAGCACCATATGAATTGTTTCAAAATTTAAATTTATATTCTGATCCCTTACTGTTTAGGTTTTTACCTGTGAATGGTCATTAGCAGGCGCTTAACTACTTCAGTTTTTAAAAATTACATAGTTGGTATTTTTCTTTGCAGGGAGAAGAGAATTTATC
>VWYI01034098.1:4469-29057 GCA_013399455.1 Anthoscopus minutus
CAGCTGAAGCATCTGTAGTAATATTTGCGCTATGGGCTCTGCAGTTCCATTCCTCCCATCCTTTTAAGCACTTATTTGAATACTGTTATTTATTTTAATAACAAGAATGCCTGGTGATGCCCAAGCTTGAGGAGCTTAATTGTGCTGTAGGCAGGGGAAATTGGGCACTTGTGCATGTGCGGTCCCGGCTGTCACACGGGCTTATTCAGCAAAATGGCCGATGCAGGGACAAGATGTGTAAATCCGTGAGTGCTGCAAGAAGAGCACTTAATTGAAGCTTTATCAAGTGTCTGCAGAGCTGACCTCAGAGCAGCAGCTGAACCACAGTTGGGATGGGAGCAAGCCAGAAGCTTTCACTGATTACTAAGCCTGTGTGCTGGGAAAGGATTTGCTTAAAAACTTGCCTGCTTTACCCACGTATGACAGAGCATTGCATAGCTAGGGGTGACTTAAATCATTCTGCCTAACTCACTTAAATTGTACCTCTCAACACAGATTCACAGCTTTCAGTACACTTTGATAATTCTGTCGTTGTGTACGGGGGGTTTAAGCTAAAGCCAGGCTTCTGACTCTCGGAGTCAGCACAGTGCTAACATCACAGGGAGTGTTAGGCTGTATGGTGATGTGATGGCAAATTCGGGTCTGTGAAGTCTTTCTGTGATGGTTTGGCATTGGAAGAGTGGATCTAGCACATTTCCTATCCCTTCTGCATGAGAATTTCCCTGCTCTGCATATCTGCAGTTGTGTATGCACAGACAGGTAAATATCCAAGAGTTGTAGGTATTTGCCTTTTGAAAAATGGATCCCACTGAACTGCGAAGTGCACTAAACAAAATAAAGCCCTGAAGGCTGGAAGCAAAAGGAGAAAGAACTGTGGAAAATTTCACAGAGCTGAAAATAATGGAGGACCAAATTAATTTAGAAATAAAATCTAAACAATCTTGACAGGTAATTGGGAACTTATCCACGACATGCTACTACATGTCTGCAGAAAACTATAGTGCTAGCTCTGAGAAAGAAGACAGCATTGTTAACAACTATAATAGCTTTGCTATGAAGGCAAGTAAAAATAGCAGGAAATAAAAATTGTGGATGGGCCTTTTGTCACATACAGGAAGAAGAAAGGGCAACATACTGAAATATCTGGAAATTAAAACCTTGGAATGATAACAGCTAGGTAGGAGAAGAGTACAAGAAGGAAAGCTATAGGTACCTGTGTTGATACAGGAAGCAAAGTTCCAAAAGCTATTAAAACTCAGATGCTTGAAGTAAATTATTATATGCTCGGTAATAGCAAAGCGTATTAATGATAGAAATGCTAACAATAGTATTTGTCTTTTGCTAAATGGGAATGATTAAGAAAACCTGTGGAAGCCAAGGATATCTTTAGTAATGTTTAATTAATAATAATTTTTATTTATCTTTTGGGAAAATCCTAGATGAGAATTTCTTGCCATGTGATGACAACAAAATATTTTTTCTCCAGCAGTTATTTTGACTGACAAAACAGTTAATAAATTCAGTGATTTTAATTTAATTGATCTGTGTAATTTGATTCCAAGCACTTTAAAATACCTGTCTAAGAAAATGTCCAGACTTAATTCATGTAAATGGTGATTTTTAGAATTTGCCAGGATACTGGTGAAATAGCAAAGGCCTAGAAGAAAGCTGATGTTATTCAAACTCTTCAAAGTGTAAATATAACAATACTAGGAAAAGTAATGTAGCAGCTAATGTAATTAATGAATAAATTAATAAAGAATTAAATACAGATATGCTAACTAATGTTAATCTAAATGGATTTGTAACAATAGATCTTATTAAAGTAATTTTTGTTGATAAAGGGTCTTTTGTTGACTGAATATTCCTTCTCATTTTTTAGGCACTTGACAGGGTACCAGATGACATTTTTATTAATAAACTACAGAAATCAACATGATGCACATTAAATGGATTTAAAAGCTGGGTAAATTACGGAGTTTCAAATGAAATTTTCTATAGACATGAAACAGATTTCACAGGATGTTACAGGTAATAGCTTTTTCCATTAGGCTAGCTATCATTTTTATTAAAGAACCAAGGAAATACATGACAAAGTGATTCATGAAGAATACTAATAATAGTTTGGGGAGTGCTAAATAATGATACAAAACAGGTAGCTCTGTGGAAATGGTTGAGGAGAGCACACCTGGTAATGCAAGGCTAATGGAGCTTAAACAAGCCAAGCTTAACAACGAGAGAATTGAGGGATGGCTTCATCATAGGCTATAAAGCTGCATATGGAAAGAGAACCTGCTCAGAGAGGACTCTGTACCTTGCAGGCAGATCCTGGGTTTGTCGCAGGTGGAAAACTGAGGTTAAACTGGCTGAATTCAAATGAGATACAAGGCCAGTTCGTGGGGAAGGTATTAACCTGAGGAACAGCTTCCTCTTGGAGGTGGCAAATTCTCAATTGAAAACACCTTGAAAACTCAGATTATATTCTTCAAACAGAAATTAATTCTGGGCAGTCCCATGGACTCTGCTGGACATCTGAGTGAGTGATCACAGAGCTGCCTTCTGTGCTCATTATTTATGATTGACCCTTACAAGGAAGTTGTGCCTCTGGAAAATGAGTACCTGATGCCAAGAGTTCAGATTTTACTTGTCAGTCAAAGGGCTCTCTGGCTTTCCTGAATGTAGAGCAAGACTTGGAGTATTTTGTGCCTGTAAGGGCATGAAGCCATAAATGCACCCACTTCAAAGATCTGAGTAACTGGGTGCCACAGCAATGCAGCCTAGGAGTGCTCTTAATGCAGGGCCACGTTCTGCTGCTGCTCCAAGATCAAGCCAAGAGGATTTTATCAACATCATCAGCATTTTGCTGTAACACAACTCAGAACTGAGTTTACCCTGGCAAGTCAGCATGATCAGCTGTCCCACAAGAAGGGATATGGAAGATGATGACAGGAGCAGGCAGTAAAAGAGGGAAAGAATACAAGGGAAAGTAAGAGGAAGAACAGATGTAGTAAAACCATCAGCTGCGCAACAGAGGCTAGAAAGCAGAGAAATGGGAAAGCTGCATTTTAAGCCATAATTTTGTGTACATAAGGAAAAAGAAGGGAGAGAAGTATTGCACAAAACTAGGGAAATTTGGGAGGGAAGTGAAAAAGCGTGTACATAAAAGATAGAGAGAGAGAGAAAAGGAGAAGAAACAGAAATATTTGTTAGTCTTTGTGACCTTCTGTTACACTTACTGAATTATTTATTCTGATATTTGCTGTTATCTTCATGACAGCCATTTTTTGTCACGATATAAATAAGAGCAGAACCCAGTTACTGCTGTTTCTGGAGAGATTTTGACATTGAATGGCAGCGGGCACCTCCCCCTTCCCCCTGGCATCAGGCGATTATGAATTATGCCGAGTGCCTCTAATAACTAAAGGGAAAGGGCTGCTCAGCACATTTGGAATGTAAATCTCTTGTTTTTTTCTCTTTTGTAGGTCATGAAATGCAGCCCTTTTCTAAACCCCTGTGCTCAGATCGCAAGCTACCACTGAACACAAATTCCTCAGCCTATCCTCTGCAAGGGTGACATTTCACCCATTGCTGAACCCCTCAGCATCCTGAGGGCTTGAGATAAGATTATGACTTGTTTTAAACACAAACATGCTGCATCACATCACTTAAAATGTGCAACATAGGTGTTGTATCACATGGGAAAACAGACTGTTTAAAAACCGGAGATCCGCTCTATTTAAATTAAAAAGCAAGAACTTGATTTTTATTTTTTTCCATAGCCTGCTGGTAGTCACAGGGTACAATTTCCAGGGAATCTGCACATACTGGCCAAAACTTCAGAAGTGTTCACTGCCCAGCCCCTCTCAAGCAACCCATGTAAGAGAACAAGCACTTTTGGGCCCCGTATTTGGTTCCTGAGCTCCTATATATTCTGGCCTTGGCACCTTCTTTGCAGGAGCAGGTTCTGGGCTGCTGCTTGAGGAGCTGGTGGCCTCTGGAGATGTGTGGTTCTGCTTTGCAAGAAATGAAAGGGAGGGAATAATCCCTTACACACTGAGCTGAAATTTTTGCTTTATGATTGGAGTAATTTAGTTGTGATTCTGGTCATGGATGGTCAGTTTTTGTTTTCTACTGTGCTGGCATTGTGCAACATGCAGTTCAGACCTTGTTTCATTTTGGAAGAGTAAGCAAGTTATGTAAATAGTTAAAAGGAGGTGATGCAGGTAAAAAGAAAAACAGAAATGTAAATTACTTGGTGCTTTTTTTGCTGTTGGGATAGACAGTTTTTGTCTGTGGGGAGAAATTCACTTTTCTACACGACGTAAATCTCTCTTAAACCCTTAAAAGAGAGCTGTGGGAGTGACATCGTGCTGACGCCTTGGTGCTAGCCAGTTTCACCTTATCATATTCGCTCAGAATATTTCCAGTCCAGCAGAGTCACTTTGCTGACAGCCCTGCACAAACTCCAAGATATTTTCTTGCTTGCAAATTAAGTTTTCCCAGCAATCCTCCCTGCTACTTCAGTTATCATCACTGGAGAACGGATGTCCTCAGGGGCTCAAAAAGGACTATGCATGCTCTCTTACCCATGGGTTTTAACTTGACCTTGCTCACATCACGAGCAACCAAAAGTCATTACCATAAGTGGCTTATGTGAGATGTATTGGTCTCAGTCAATTATAAGCAGACAGTTGTCTGCATTACTGAACTACCATCCCAAATGGTGCTTTTTTTTGGGAAGTCCTAAGCATAGGCAGGGTCAGTACAACTGGACTGAAACCTCAGCAAAAGCACAAGGAGAACAGACTTTAAATTTTGTGCTTATTTACTTTCAATAGAATGAAAATAACAGAAGCTGTAAAATAGCTGTAAAAGGTCTTTCAAGTCTGCATAAATTAGAGGTCTCTGGGATTGCTCTGACTTACACATGGGACAGTCACACTCCCCAGACAGCCTTCATCTTCAGAAGATTCTAAGATGGCAGAAAACCTTTCTGGCAGCCTTTGTCTCCACCTCTGCTGAGGCAGAGCAGAGACCAGCAGCCCAGGCTGTGCCCAGCACACAAGTTTTTACCCAGTGTGCCAATACAACATACTCACCCTTGTTCTGCACAGAATATCACACTGGTCATATGGTCAAGTAGGGACGCTGTCTGCCAGGCCTTTTTGAGCCACAGAGAAACATCAGACTTGCTATGACTATCCAGAGGTACTCAGCTTTGTTGGGGTACAGATGGGGTGAGATGCAGAGCCAGAGCCACAGCCCAGGAGGAGAGAGAACAGTTGGTCCATTTTGCTTTAAGCTACAGGCAGCAGATTTTCAATCTGGGAAAGGCTTGCAAGAACTGATCTGGAAATTCAAAATAGCAGATTTTTCTCAGAACTGAAACACCAAAGTAGACATTTAGTTTGAGTCAGCTGAAAACCCCTGATTTAGTAACTGAGATACTTAATTTTAATTTTGCTTTATTTATTCATTTATCTTGGTAAGCACGTGTTGACTACTGCCTGCTGCTAAGCCCCTAGAGCTTCCTCTGTTCCACCACTGTCCTCTCCCCAAACCATAGCAGCTGAACTGTGTTAACAATGTCTCTCTGCACAGCTATAGGGAAACAGCACTGGGAAGTGCCTTCTTGGAGGCTGACTCTTGTTACTTAATCGTGTCTTTCTGGCTTTCCCTACAGTGGGAGAAAGCTTTACTCTGTGCCTGCACTCAGGCTCCTTCTGCAGCTGTGTGTAGTTCTGCAGTCATAGGTGCATTAAAATTCATCTCTAAACATTAAAACTGAGCTTCAGGATGCAATTTCTACCAAGGGGCCCAGCAGAAGGCATAGTCCTTGATTAAGGACTGTGTATCTGAGTTGATTACTGTCCTGAGGAAAAAGACTGCCTCAAAGCATAAAATCTAAACAGTGAAAGAATTATTGGGATATTCTGTTTTCCTTATTTTGCCAAGAAACTCAGGTGCCTTGTCTGCAATCGCACAAAAATCTGAGCTAGAGCTGGAAGTATGTCCAAAACTCTTGACCCCTAGTCTTATGCCTTGGCTATAAAAGCATCCTTTCTTCCTGAATAGCTCTAGTAATGGTCTGCCTAGGGAATGAAGAGAAATGGAAACTCTTGTCTCCAGTATTATGATTCTGAATAAAGCCTCAGGTCAATGTAATCAGACATACAGAAAAGAGAAGGATGATGTCTCTATGACATGGTTGAATTACTGCCATTGCAGAGCTGGTCCAATTTTTTTTATAAATGGTAAACTTATCAGTGTGGGGGAGAATCAAAGGGTTTTGTGAATTTTTGTCAAACTCAGTGACAAAATAATCACTATAGTGTTAGAAGGCAAAGAAGGGTCGAGGGAAACAAGGCAGTGAAAAAGTAATTTTTTTCAGTATGACAGATATAATTGTGGAAATTATGACAATTTCTAATATTCTAAAAATATACTTCCATTTTTTAGGGAATATTTCTCAAGGAAAAATAGATCCAATTAAAGAACAAAGCATTTCATTACTGTTTTGCCAAAACATTCTTGGTTGATCTAAAATGATTTTTTGTCTTAGTATTTCACTGAAAATCTTTAAAATTTGTATTCTGCTTGATTCAAATTTAATTTTTTCCTGATTTTTCCCATTATCCCATCTGTTTCTGATGGATCTTTCTTTATTAAAGCAGCATCTTAACTTTTGCTAGCTTGATCTTGCACACTTGAATGTGAAAAAAGGGCAAAAATAAGTTGAAAATTAAAGGCATTAAAATTTTGTAATGTGTAACTTTAGTATGGATATGTAAATATTTCATCCCCCTTTGGTTCCTATAAAACATCCTGCAGCCCATTGACTTTAGTAATGGGCCAGGTAAACATCTTGATCTTTATCTACTCAACTTAGAATCTCTATAAATAACTTTTATCAGTTTCTTTCCTCTGCAGCTATATGTAGTGTCACAGCTAAGAATGTCATTGCCCCAAACTGACAATTATGTTTTCCATTTTTCTGTCTTTTGCTTTTTTTTTCTTCTAACATAGTTTCTAAAGCACAAAGACAAGAAAAATCAAAATAAAGGTCTTTGTTCAAATAAAAGTAAAATTCTGCTGCAGTCAGAAGAGTGACTTTGGAGAAAAATGACATCACCAGGCTGCATATTTATTTTCTTCAGTGGCATCCAGATCAAATTTACTTGGTTTTCAAGGTGATGTTTCTAACCAGCCAGCCCTTACCCTCAAATTGGGATCTGAAAGTCAAGCTATGTGCTTTCTGACTCATGCATAATCATCCTTAATAAAGTTTCTATAGACAGGATTTAGCTGACAAGTTGGTGTTTATCATACACAAAACAAAAGAGATTAATTCAAGCCATTCATCCATAGCTAGGCTGACTCTTCATCATTAGCTGGTTAATGGGTGCTATCTGTAAAGCAAGCCAGAACAGGATGATCCAAAGAGCGGATGTCCTAATATGGAGTTGGTTTTATGCAGTGCTTTTCTCCACCACAAATTAATTTCATTTTAATAAAATATTTCCCAGAAAAATCCACTGGTGAGCCCCTGTGATAGTAGCCTGAGAGAAATCCCTTTTGCTTTCCTTCCACTCACCTTGTGCTTATCTTCCAAAGCAAAATGTGTGTATAGGATTAAAAAGGGGAAGGAGTGGCGGTGATGGGACTCTGCTTGGCAAAGGGATGAGCTAGTAAATGGAAGATGAAGTCAGATTTGGGGTTTCCAGCCCCATAGCTCTCCTTGTTGAGCATGATACCTCATAGAGTATGGCACATGATAGTGAATATCATCCCGAGCTCGTTGATGTGTGCATTTGTGTATTTAGTGCATGTGTGGCAGCCTGACACCTGCTGTGAGAGAAACCACCAGCGATCTCTGTGGCAAGCTGCTATCTCCCTTCTCTTTAGGTTGAGGTGATGATGCAGTTTGAGCTTGCTTTGAGATCTCTCCTCTTTTAATGAGTGTAAGGTCTTGTCTTAAACGTTATTTTGATCCACTTGTCATGTACTTAACATTCTGAGTAGTCAGGCAAGGAGGGTGGAGCTGGCTGTGCGCAGGGTGAGTTATCTCTGCTTGGGAGGGATCTGGTCCTTCCCCTTAACCACACCTGTCTCATGTCTGATGATGAGTGTTAAAGGGAAGACTGGATGTCACCTGTCTCTTTTCCTGTCACCAGAATAGCTGTAAGAAACCAGAGGAATCATAATCAGTTTGAAGAAGTGGTGCCCTTTAAACAGAGAGAGAAAGAGATCACGCTTATAAGAGGCATTGCTTTGCAAGTAGCACAGTGGTGCAGAGGAGAGGTGGCCAGTTTCTTATTTCTTGATCTGTGCTAGACCAGCAACTTCACACTCTGCACTTTGGCCAACTTACCTATTAATGGCAATGGAGATCCTTTCCTTGTAAGGCATTTGAAATCTGTTAGTAAAGAGTGTGCTATTAGAGAAAGGAAAATTACTGTCACAATGCTAATAGAATTACTGAGATTCTGTCTGGACAAGGATGAGATCTTTGTTGACCTCTTGAACAGATGTGTGGCCAGGTTTTGTCTCATCAGAAATGGCTATTGGCTATTGCCTTCAAACACGAGCTCACCAGCTAGTGGCTCAGTCTGGGGCCCTGTTGTGTTTTTGAAATGCAGAGGTTGCCCCTTTGGAAGCTGCCAGGACTTCCTGTGGATAGTATTTGTGTGTGACATGAAATTGTGCTCTTATTGGCCTAATGCAGTCTGATGCCCTGGGTTGTGACAGTCTGGGGCTGTCACAATCTTTCTTTTCAGGCTCCATACTACTATTCTTCCTGCTCCTTTTATCCCTGCTCTTCTCAACTCCCTTTCTTTCTGTCCCTTTCCTTAGTCTCATTTTATTATTATTAGTCTTGTCCTTTCAAATTGGCCTGTTATTTCTAGTCTTCATCTCCTGCCCTTTTGCATAGACCCTGTGTCTTCCCATGCAAACGGTGTAACTCATAATGTTCCCTACCTTGGAAGAGCCAAGGTGGCCAGCACACCGTAATCACGGCCTCTTTCAGCAGGAACACACAGGTAACTGTTTTTTTAGGGAGCTTCAACACAGTCAGTGGGGCAGCAATCAGTCCAGGTAAGAGAGGAGACTTACAGCTTATCAACAAGTCTAGGCTAGGCCTCTTAAAGATGTCTGGGGGATCTTCCTCTATGTACTTGTTAATTTGTCCCATGTATGAGTTGATTTTGGGTCTCTTTCTCCAGTACTGTTTTCTCCCTGTCTTCTGAATCTCCTGTCCATCTGTCAGCAAGACTTTTTACCACATGTCTTCTTGTGATCCTTTCAATAGGCTTCCTTCACCATGTGGATACAGCTACACATAATCCAAGGTTATTAGAATTGTATATATTGATGGATGATGCTCTGCAGTGGTGTCAGGATTGTGGGATTATGGGATTTGGAGGTCCTTTGCTGTCCCAGCAGTAATCACTGCACACACAGAGACTAAACAAGAATTCAGCCAAATAAAATTTTTCTTTAGGGCAAAATGTCATGGAGACTTTGAAAAATATATGGAAGTCTTCTTTTCTGATTGTTATACTCTGTTCTGATGCTCTTTCTATTGAGATTTTTCAGAACCTGTGTCTATACAAATGGAAAAAGCAAGATATGAAAATAATCTGGAACTCATGACTCTCAGAAAGAATCAAAAGCCTGGAGATCAGCTCAGAAATTCAGGATAGGACATTCCATATTAATCTGCAAAGCAGTGTTTGCACTGCATATACAGGAGCATTATATTGCAGTTCAAGGTGGTAATAGACTAATTCTATACACTTCTGATGCATATACATCTAAAATTATCACATCAAGCCTTGCACAAAACTTTTGTAGCAGTGTCTTAACAAACTGAAAGGAGTTCAAAGAAAAGCAACAAAAATTATCAGGATGACTTCAGGATTGATTTAGGTTGAAAGATTAGGTGTGTGGGTAAGAGATGATGAAGGTGGGCATGCATTTAAGAGACTACAAATATTTGGTGGGTGTTAATGCTAAGAGAATAATTACTTTGTGTGATTTAAAGAGGTATGTCATAAGAAATGACACAGAAGGAAGTGACAAAATAGTCGAAAACTACAAAGAGCCTTCTGCTGTCAAAACATATAGTACTGTGCTGTCAGTTAAGTGTCTGCAGAGGTAGGTAACAGGCCCTGGAGGCAAAGCTTGGGAGGCCGTGCTGCATGAAGTCAGCCTGCTCTAGAAGAGAGGTGAACTGGAGATTACCTGTTCACCTGTCTGAGACAGCTTTCGTCTACTACACATTTTGTTTCTTACAAAACAATATTTGTGAACGCACCAGTCATTCAAATGACCTCTTCTTCTAACCCAACACATCAAATGTGCATATGAATTTATTGCTACATGATTAAGACTTCCATATTATGTTCCCAGTGAGTGTACAGTTTCAAGAATCTTGTTAACTTAGCCCAATCTTTCAAATATATTCTTTTAATAAGATAAAATATAGTCTAAACCCATGAAAATCTGAGCTAGCCCATCAAGTACCTTGCCACAGAGGTAAGAACAAAGGTTGTTTTTTTTTGTTCTTCCATTGTGCTGATTTACAAATTTCTTCATCGCCAGAGACCTAGCTTCTCTTCTGAGTGTAGCCCATAGCAGGAGGCCCACACACTCAGGGATGAGGTTTGTGTTAGTGTTGGTTTCTTTCCCAAGTAAACTTCAGACTGCTTTAATTTTGTTTATCTCCAGCACAGTGGACTGTTTACATTCAAAGAAAGAGTCTCTGAATCAGACCTTTGGCTCTTGCTTGCCAAATACTTCCAGAGGTCAATTTTGGTGGGCACAACACCGGCCTGGGCATTGCCTCAGGACTGCAGTTGGGGTGCAGAAAAAAATCCAAGATCCATGAGCAGAAGGATGCTCATGCAAGGAGTTTCTGGACGAGTGAGGCAAGTAAAAGACGAAGCACAAGTGTCATCCAAGCATTGGTGCAGGGGTAGAAATTTTGTGCAGTTTTCTCCTGTTCTTTGCTTGACAACTCATTTATTTCAGTGGCTGTTTACTGCTGGAAGGGTAGATACGTTAAGGTCCCTAGTTGTTAATTGCTTCTTCCAAAAGAACATTGTAAATAATTCTAGCAACATTTATGAGGGAATTTGTTTGCCTTTTATCAGCTAGAAGTTTTCTTAAGGGAAAAGGAAACACCACACTTCACTCAAGCCCGGCCATGGAAGGCCAGATCCTGACTGGGCGCCATTTGCAGTAGCTGAGATGACCTGCACCATGGGCGGCCACTGAGGCGGTGATGGTGAGCTCAACTCTGGGCATGGCTCCTCCACGTCTCTGTGGGGAAAACAAGCCCCTCTCACCACAAGGCTCTGGTGGCAGGTGCAGCTGCTCTTCAGCAGAGGTGGTGCCAGCTGGATGCAATCATGGGCCCTGACGGGCTTCACCTGGGCCCCCCACACCTGTCCCAGGGGCCATTTCAGCTCAGCCTGAAGGAACTGGCTTTTCCTTGAGCTCTGCTATGAGGTGATGGTTTATACTTTGAGGGGTGCCATAGTCCTGGCTTTCTCACTGCTGTGCTGATGGACCCCATTACCAGCCCTGTGCTCTGTCTTGTGGGTCTGCGCCCCTCATGAGGCTCTTCTTGCTATTTGAATGAGGTATGTGTATGGCTGGGTACAGGCAGGGCCTGGTTTTGTGCACTTGGACTCTCTGAGGCTGCTCAGAGCTGGTGCTGGGGTGTCCCTGTGGGTTGGGGACCAAGGTGCTGTGGCCTCTGTGGTCCAAACCAGGAGGGTAGGATTTGGTGATCTCCTGGACTGGGTACAGCTCTTCTTGCAGGCAGATTGTGTGAGCAAAAGCAGCAGCTGGCTGAGGCTCCTTGTGTGCCCTGGAGTGTAGCTCAATGGTACACAAAAGGCATCTCCCTCAGATGGGGAGCTTCTCTGGTCTGGGAGGTGATGGGGGACCTGCTGCTGGTGCTGCATGTACCTCCCTCATATCCTCATGGCTTGTGCAGCAAGAGAAAACAAACACCATGTTAGCTGCGGGATGAGATGGCATCTTTTTCTTTCCTGGCACTTCCCTTGGCCTGGGGATACTTCGCTGTTGGTTTGAGGGATCATCACCTCTTATGAGGAGCTGTGGGGGTTTCTTCCCTGAGCCACCTAAGGCAGTGACTTCCGCCTGGAGAGTGCTAGGGCTTGGTGATGCAAGCTCAGCTTGTAGAACAACTGTTTGTGATCCTGGTAGCAAAACTGGTGCCCTGTGAGGTTGTCCCCATGCAGGCTGGATGTCCAGCTTCTTTGTTTTCAGTGTAGGGAGGCTGTAGCTTGGGGCTACATGGGCCTGGGAGCTTCCCCTGAAGCTTTTGGCCCATGCTCATGGGCCTGAAGGGGATCAGCACTTGGTGTGACTGGGCCTGTCGAGTTGGTGAATGAGCAGTAAGGTGAAAGTGCTTCATGTATGTTTGGTCTACGTTTGTGAAAATAGATTTGAACAACAGATAATTTATCAACGCTTTCACACAGAAGGGCCAAAAGGATCAGGGAAAATGGGTTCAACTGAGTTAATAGGACTTGTCCTGTTCTTTAGTGCTGTGTTTTCAGTTTGGGGTTTTTGAATGTGTGGGGTTGGTGATTTGCAAAAGAGGATGGTAGTTAAAAGCTCTCAAGCTGCAACCTTAAGTCGTTAGGCAGTGAATACTGCTGTGTGCAGTTTAAGACCTGTGTGTAGTTTCCTTTCTTGCACTGTCTCTGCTTACTGGAGCCCTTGCTTGCACAGGTCCCTGTGTGCTGGCACTGAGCCTTGGACTGGCCAGCCCCAGGAATCTGTGCTTTGCTGCAGAGTGTGTAATTATTCACCTTATAACTCAGTCAGCAGTACTGTGAGTGTCAGCATGTAATTCTTCTCTGCCCTAAAGTAATGGTCTTCGACCAATGGTCCAGGAACTATTTCTATGGATTTGTGAAAGGTAATGAGAAAAGTGAGGCTATTGCCATTAGGTTTAAATTCATTATTCAGGGATCCATACCTCCATTTGAGATGCTTTATAGGTCCATGAGTTTCAATAGGCTAAAATCAGTGGCTCTGAGAGTTTTCTTTCCTTCTCATGGTCCCATACATAATGCAGTATCACTGCTTTTTCCCTCCTAGAGTAACAAATAGGAAGAGTATTAGGTCACACTTTTGTAGAGCAAATTGTTACCAGGAAGCTGTAATGGTGGCACTCTAATTGAATTGACATTTTATGTATTCTAAGTGATTATATTAAATGAATTTTATTGTAGTATGTATCACATTGTGTGAGATTTTAGGGGATAACTGCTGCTCAGGTGTTGCTGAGAAGAATATTATAAATGACAAAAGTATTGTAAAGGCTGTCTCTTTCAGGCAGGATTTATGTCTAAGGTCTAAATTTTAATACTTTCATAGATATTTGAATTTTATTCTTTGCATTATTCGACAACATCCATTCCAAATGTGCAAAAAAGTTAATCTAGCTCTAAAAAAATTGAGATTTATAAAACACATATGATTGACAAATATTGGCTTAATTTTAATTTTATTCTGGTTATTGATCAATACACAGATATTCAGGGTAGGTTTTCAGCTACCATGAGTTTAATTGCTACATTCTTGGAACTGAGTCTTAACAGACAAAATACTGTGGGAAGTGTTGGTAAAATACAAAAGGTCACTGCTCTGCAGTTGGCTCATAATGCAGAATTTGCTGCTACTCTTTGTAAGTACTGTAGTCTTGTCTTAAATGATCATTTGACTGGGATATACTGCTAGAATTGGAGTTGGTGGGAATATCATCTATACTATGGGGGGTTTTCTTCAGAAAACAACCAAATAAATCCTTCTCTGAAGAATTGAAATAACTGCTTTTGGATTTCATATCTGTATGTCTCTTGTATATCCAAAAGATATGAGGCCCATGTGCCTTTTCAGCTTTATTTTGTGTGTTTACATTTATCTTAAGTGGCACAGGCACAGTAATGGCAGATTGCACAGAGGTGTTTTTATTAGGAAAGCCCAGTAATAGGAATAGCTGTAAAATTTGTCTAGACAGAAGAATAGACTAAAATAGCAGTGGAACATGGGCAGGAAGGAAAGAAATACAAGTGTGTGTGTGTTGACAGGGGGAGTACACAGGGCTGTTTATACCTCCAGGGAAAAGCATCAGGAGCACGGTAAAGTTACCACTGGTAAAGGAAAATCTTGAGGACAGACAGAGTCCCAGGGGTGAGAGCTGTCTGAAAAATGAGAACATAGTTGTGGAAAGGTAGTACCAGACTTCGTAGGTAAGATTCTTTTGGTAGTTCAAGATAGGCTCATTTTTTTCTTTCCTCCCTTAAATTTCATTGCCATTTTAAAAATCGTTGAAGCTGCTACAATGAAATTCTTCTTTTCTAATTGTTGTCTTGAAATTTTCAGTAATGTTTCTATAAAGCATAGTACTGGAAGTTGGCAGAAATAAGAAAAAACAAACAAACCAAACAACATAGAGGACTTTGATTGTTTGGCTATGAAAAGTTGTTTTTTTAAAATTTAATATGATTATCCTGGGATCCAATTCACCACTGCCCTATACTGTCAAGAAATATTTCACAGATGTTATGCCAATGCCCTCATGAGGGGGTCTTGCTGTTTCATGCCTGGGCTCTTGTAGAGCTCTTGTTACTGTTAAGCAGAGTCCTGTCTAGGAATAGTTCCTTTTAGTGAAAAATAGGAGTTGTAACCTATGTGAGAACAGATATTAAACTGGCATGATTTTAAAGTGTGTTATAAGTGGGGCAAAGCATCAGAGTATTCTAGAACTGTGGATAGCTATTGCCTGGCTGCACAGAAATGTTTAACTTTTCTATCAAATCAATACTGGGGGAAATCAAAGAACACTAAAAACTGGGACACTGGGATGATTGGCTTAGGAGTTTTTCTCCAAAGCTAAATCAGTAGGGCCAGATTTTGGAGCTTTACTCATGTTCAGTAGTAGCCCCATTAAAGTCACCTTCCTTCTCCAGTTAATGGTATAGAAATCTGGCTTGTACCTTGCCACAAAAAATGGAGGGAAAGACAGGAGATCATCAACCTCTCTGTGGCTCTAGTAAGAGCAAAGTTTGGAGAAATGTATAGAAAAAATGATTAATGATGAACTGAAATGTAAAACTTTAGTTCAGTACAAGACAGAATTGAGTGTGTTGATAAGCCATGGAATTGAATTCTGAGACAAATCGTAAACTCGAGTTGCCTGAAGCTTTTAATTTGTTTGAGGAGCTTCTTTAAGCCATCTTCTGCAATGTTGTTTCATATGTTTAGTTTTTAACTGCTGAAGTGGAGTGCAGCATCAGGAAGAGAGCAGAGGAGCATATGGCCCATGGTAGTGTGACCCCAACCTTTGATGCAGAGCTTATGGGCACACTTTATGGCACTAGGAAGAATGCAGTAGCTTCCATGTAAATGTGCATTTTCCAAATCTTGTAGTACTGTAGAGAAGATTGAATAAATTGTCCTTTTCTGAATTTTATAAAATCATGCTTAAATTGGAAGCTTTTTAATATGAGTACAACAGCATAAGGATGTGTGGAAAAGCATTTATAGCTTGAAGGCTTGCCTGCTTCATTTGGTGTGGGCAAAAAAAGTGAATCTCAAAGCTTGTTCTCAAGCAAAAGATTTGATATTTGCAACCTAAATCACATGGCACTGTGTGTTTCCTGGAAGGGTGATTCCTTTAACCACCCAACTGTTATATGAGAGTGTGCAATTAAAAATGTATGCTGTGTTTGTCAGCTCTTTGAACTGTTCAAGCTGGTTACATAAGGTGAAGAAATTCATTGCATAAGTTACACCATGAATTGCAAATTGTTTACTTAGTTGTGACAGCCATAGCTTAAGATATTTGTAGGCTGAGGGTTAGTCAGGGAAGACATTTATGAATCATTTTGAATAATGAATAAATTTCAGATTTTATTTGCAGCCTGTTAGCAGACAATTAACAAAGAAAAAAGGATAAAACTTGTCAGAGTTGTATTTAAATGACTGTCTGCTCCAGATTACTGATTTAAGCTGGGTAGCTGGGTTTGTACTGTTGACTAAATTTGGCAGCTCATATCTTGCTGTCAAACTCCTGAGTCATCTAGGCTTTTGAATGTTTTTCTGCATAACTGTATAATTATAGTGAGAAAATAGACTAAGTACATTAATAAGGCTTAATTAAAACATGTGTATGTGCAAATACTTGTGTATACAAGTGAAAGTACCCACACTTCTATGTTCTTCTGATTGAGCATCAGACACAGCAGTACTCTGCAGTGCAAATTCTCTGTAAACTGTGTTTCAATTATTTTTTTCACATGGGTATAAAATTCAAATATCCTGGTGATGTGTTAGCAATTTCTCTAATTGTAAAAAATGTTGATGTCTGAGTTTTAAAATTTCAACTCCAACTTTTCCAATAGAATAGCTTGTTCCTGTTCTGGAACAAGAATAAGCTATATTATTACCAAGTGGTTTGCTTGTAACACAGTGTATTGGATTTTTTGCTAGTATGAAATTTCAGGAAAAATATTGCCTTTTTTTGTAAAAATCCTGTCAAAAACCTTATTTCAATGCAGACAAACCCTTGAATGTGTGTTCTGGGGTTCTGTTAACTCCAGTCAAGTCTTATGCTCTAGGCTGTACACTGAGATCCTTTTGAGTCAGGTGTGGGCAATGAGAGCTACCTGCTGCCATGGCAAAGGTTTGTTATCTCTTCCTGAGGTGTGGGTAACTCAACTAGCTGAGCTGTAAACCTGTGACCCATGGCCTGTGGGGAAATGTGGAATCTGGCTGTGCCTTTCCTTCCTCCTCCTGGCCCATGAGCTTTCCTTAGAGCTGCCTGAAGGTCACTTGTGTTGGCAATCTGTGGTCTGGCTCAGCTGCTAAGTTAGTTGAGGATTATCAGTTCATGGATGCCTGGATCTGCCCTTTCTTCTCTCAGCCAAAGCTTTTGGGATGATTGACAAATGCAGGGGTGCTGTTGGCACGAGTGTTTTCCTGTGAGAAAGGTAATTCTAGGACTGGAGTGGCTCACAGCAACTTGGCTGTGCATCAGCAGAGCAGCATGATGCTGACCTAATATAAAATGGCCTCTAACTCTGACTTGTGATCACCTATGTGATGTAGTTTTCACGTAGTTTTGTGGTGATTAATGAATGTTTATCATTCTGGAGATCTTACCACAGAAAACATTTTAATAAGTACACAAGAATGTTATTGAAATGTGCTTTATTGCATAGCAGGAAAGTATGTATTTAATTGTTTTTGTAACTGCTGGTGGCTGGATGTCCAGCTTGGCAGGGGAATAGCTCTGGAAGCTGACCCATGTGAAGACTTCTGGTGTGTGTGTGTGTGCAAGCCCTACCTGCTTTGAAAGGTGAAAGTGACCTCTGCTTCATTCTGAGTTCAGAGCCAATGAACCAAGTCACCCTGTGAAGGAGACAAGGGAAATTTAGAGAAATAGTTTGTAGGTTTTCTACTGGGGTTGTTCCTACCCATCTTGACTGACTTATTTTAGCAGGATTAACAAAAACTTATTTTCCCTTAATATTGACATTCCCTTCTCCATGGATTTGGTAATATTTTGTGTAGCTTTCATCACAATAGAAGCAAATCTGTAATACAAAACAACAAAAAAAATTAAACTAAGGAAAGTACATGAAGCAGGAATCAATTTCAGTTCTCTAATAGTGTGAAAGAAGCAGTTTGTTACCAGGCAAAGTAATTTCAGAATTTTTTTTACCCTTCAGAAGAAAACACTAATTAAAGTATTCCCTGCTGCTCTGTTGTACAAGGCAGCATAACTCTGATGCTATTCAGAGGACTTTCAATGGCTGTGCTGAACAAGTCTTATGGGTGAGTAATGGTGGTAAAAGTGGAATGGAGGCTAGAGGTGGTTTATATTTAATAAAAATGTTAGCTGAGTAGAGAGTACTTCAAATAATTTAGTGAGGTCATATTGGCAGAACTTAGAGATCAGAATTAAAATATTTAATTACTCTTGTGTTTTTATCCTGTGCCCATCCAAGAATTACAGATAATTTTTAGTCTCTTCTCCTGACACCTCTGTGCAGGACTAGGGAGAGCTGCTGAATTGATGTAGTGTTCTGCTATTGCAAGCAACTGCTATGTATAATCTCAGACACAAATATCTTAAGATACATTTGAAGAAGTAAAATTTAGGCACTTTCTCCTTGCATGACTCTGAAATGTGGGACTGCACATTCAGCATTTTTTCCAGGTTTGGCTTCCATCTGCCTTCTCTCAGCTGATAGTCTTGCTCTATTGATGTGAGTCGTCTTTGTTGCAGCTCTTGCCATCAGCATGAGGTTTTATTCACTGACTTTCCACCTCATCTCAAAACTGAGAAGAGAATATGGTGTTTGTCAATTCATTGACTCCTTTCCATACCTGCTGTTATTTGTCTCTACAGGGTATTTTGGGATTTTGCAGGAAGAGTGTGCTAGAGCCAAGTGAAGTCATGTTTGTCTACAGCTGCTGGAGTAGATCCTTCTTTCCCCCTAAAAAGCAAAGAAGTAATGGATGTACTTTAGGTATTAAGCTGTCCATTCCTTTCAGGCATAACTCTTGTGTTAATATAGATGTTTATATTAACAAATCTCATGAATCTGTTTCCTATGGCTTTAACAGGTGTTGTTTGCCAACATCCCACATTTGGAGTGTGTTGTGGTGAATTTCCCTGCTTGGACATCCAGGTAGACCACTTAGTTGAATTTGGTTATCACAGTAGGACTTGCAGTCAGTACAGGGAAACCCTGGTGAGGCTAAGCCTTGAGACAGAGCCTGCATACCTGTCCTACCCTGCCTGGGTCGAAGGCAAAACATTCAGATGATGTCTGGGCACAAATCACAAAGGCCAAAATAGTTTATGCACTGTTCCCCAGACATTTGCTTCAGTCTAGACTGCTGATTTGGAGTGTTTTGAGTGACCCAACAGAATGTGTATGAGTTTCTAGGGCAGTCAGAATCTTTCAATATCTAGTTTTCTCCTTCACTGTTGTCACAACTTGCCCACTGCTTACATGCCTCCAGCTGCACTCACTGGCATGGATCAACAAAATTGGGTGGTTTATAAGCTGAGAAAAATATTAGCATCACACTGTCAAATTGATATTTGACAAGGAACAGGGCTGAAAGACTCAGTAGTGTCACTTGAAACTAGGTGGCAGGCAGCCACTTTGAACACAGATTTGTCATCTTGCCAGGGAGTCACAGGGACAAAAACCCCAGCACAAGCTGGGTCCAGTCACCTGAACGTCACTTGGCCATAGTTAATTGTGTGATAGCTTGGTAATACAACACTTCAGTTGCCTGTGGTCTGTAAACCGTTCTATTCAAAGCTTTAATTCCTAAAAGATGGAATTCTTGTTTTGAATTTATGGTTGATGGTTACTTAAATATGGAGAGTTATGCTTAGGAAAGAATGCTAGTCGTGCCAGAGATCAGGTGCTGGAAATGAAGAGAAATGCAGAAGGAGGAAAGCTTTGTGGTGCTGCACTTTTCTGTTCTCCTTAAACAAGGTACTTTGATCTCCAGATGAAGCAACCAGCACAACAGTTCATGTTAATTGATACCACTCAATCATCAATCCACTCAGCTTCTGCAAAGAATATTTGTTCAGCAGCACTGGCAGAGCATCAATAGAAGTTAATTTTAATGGTAATTTGGAGTCTGGCTTTTTTCTCTTTTAAAAGGTTTTTATACATGAAATAAATTTTTATTGCTAATTCATTTCATTATCATCTGATGTGGGTTCATGCTAAATAGAGCAGTTCACTCTTCCTTTTCTGGAACAGGGAGAAGCTACTGTCCCTCTGTAAATACTCATGATTTGAGATTGTTGTTTGTAGTTCAGGAGGTGTGAACTGCAGGGTTAAGGGACTAAAAGTTAAATCAATGAAAAGGATATTTATTTCTAATATTGAAACAAGCTGCAGTTCTTCCAACCGGGTAATTCATGACACACAAGTCTGGACCTGCTTGCCAAGACATGCTATGGACTCTGGCTGAACAGTGCTTCCACTTTCCTTCTGACTGATGGGAGCAGCACAGCCCTAACCCTAACAAAAGGTACTGCCAGAACCTTCTATCATGCTTTTAAGTGATGTGGCAGAGCAATTCCGCTCACAATGCCTGACTGCATCCCTGATGCAGCACAGCTGCACGTGTGCACATTGCTGCAAGCATGATGGTATCCATCAAGGCACTTGAGTGATTATCCCTGCCCTTTCTAACTCTGTCTGGGACGAGGCTCCAGCAGGCACTGGCATTCTCCAGATAGAGATGAGTAACTTAACTATATCTAGCATAGCTTAAAAATTATTTTAAAATCTCCTCATAAATATTTTCCTAGCAGGAGTATCAGTGGTGATGTGTGTCTGCTTTTCTCCTACTAGAAGTGATACTGGCATCCTTTAACTACTCTGCACAACGGCCACATTGTATTTCTCAGATTCACTTTATAGGATTAGGAGTAATAGCTGAGGTGAAATCATGCTCAGCTTCATGTCCAGGTCAGCATATATGCCTCTCTGGTTCTGCAGTCCGTGGTGAGAAGTTGCAGAGCTGTCCAGTGCTGAAGTGATTCGAGGGTTATATTATTGCCAAGGGTAATGTGCAATGGTTTTAAGTAAACCTCTTTACTGTTTTTGTACTTCATGGCATGGAATCAGGGCTCTAGGAGGATCAAAGCCTAATTGGGCAAAATCAGAGGAGTATGAGTTGAGGCTTAAATGTTGCCATGGAGGCAATATGCAGCTTACATGACTGTGTCCTACTTCCTCGTGGGACCGCAATATTCTCCATGTTCTTACTTCATTTTGGGATACAAGATTCGGTGTCTTTTAAACAACCAGGACTATTTCAGACTGGGGTTTTTTTTGCCCTGGTGTAGTATGAATGCTAAAATTGTAGGCTTGGCCCCAAGTGACAACTCTTGTGGGTGACATGTACAGTTTGAGCATCATGAGATCATTCCACTTGGTTATGTCTTTTCTTGGATTTTGAATATTAGTAGTATATCTAGCTATGTTTTTTTACTGTTTAAGTATACCTCTCTACCCCAGCACAAAATCAGCTTATAGGTGTGATACTGGAGTCATGCAGAAGCACTTTAAATTTTTAACAAATGGTGAAGAAATTTGGCCTGGGACAGTATTAGTTTCCCAAGCACACAGTGCCTGGGCTCATGGGAACCTGCACCAAAACCGAAGTTCCTAGCCATTGCCACAGCACTGCTGGATTAAATGTCACCAAGTCTGTAGGAAATTTAAACAGGTATTTTCTTTTGCTCCCTCCTTTTCAAGGCAACATAGGTGTTCTTAAATATCATGGTCTATATGTCAAGAGTACTTCTTATTCTTCTTTAAAGTTATTGTCATACAATTTCATTGCAAAAATCTTTATTCCATAGTTGAAAGTCTGTAGAGTAATGGATGAATAATGTTATTTTTCATTTCTTAAGAAAACTTGGTTATTTTCCAGGAATGATTTTTGCTGGAATGTGGGAAATAATACTTGGAAACTTTTGTTTTCTGCCATTCTCTACAGTTCTAAATCTCTTGCTCTCATTTTGAAAAGATGTTTATTGAAGCTCTGGAACTTGATGAGTTTGAAGACAGGTTGGATGCGGCTTTGAGCAACCTGATCCTAGTGATAGGTGTCCCTGCCTGTGGCAAGGGGTTAGAATTGGATGGTCTTTAGGATCCTTTCCAACCCAACCTATTCTGTGATTCTGTATTTCCCAAGTAGCTTTTCTTTAGTCCATTATGAAGTGTCAACATCCAATCTTGCCTTTGTGTGTGCTTCTGGCAAAGGATTCTCTTTGTGTGGATGAAGTCATATTCCTGCATGCTTGAGAGCTGTTTACTTACTCATGAGTGGAGTATTTTACTTGAACTATGTCTCTGTACTGAGAGTGGTTCTCTATGTATCCTGCATCTGCTGTGGCTGCAGTCAGAAAAGCTGTTTAATCCTTAAAGTGTAAAATCTACCACACTTTCAAATTAATTATATATACAAACATATATGATAATGGTATAAATTCCATAAACTGGGTTATTTTGTCTTTTATTTCTCACTCCTCTTAGAGCTCTGTGCTGCTAGTTCCTTTTTTCTTTGTTTTATGCCTGTTGCCCAGTTAACTACAAACAAACTCTGTAACCCCTTCTGTTAACCATCTAAACTTGGCTGTTCTTTTCTCTAGGGATGATCAGGCTGGTCAGTTGCCTGAGGAGGACATGTAAGTGCCATTTTTAGATGATTGTAGTAATATCATACAACAGATTTGGGTGTTCAGTTTGGGGTATTGACTGTGCTGCCGGTGAGTGTGGCACTTGTACACCCTTACCATAGTTCTACTACAGCATGAGCTGGGCATTTTGCTTTTTCCTAAGTCTCCTTGTCCTGGGAGTGCCTCCTGAATCTCAGCCTTGTGCCTGCCACCTTAACCTCTTGTTTCCTTTAAGGTAGGTTGTGCTTAGAAATATTTTTGATGAAACTGATTTGCATGTGCAACTCACTGAGCTTGTACTGCAGTCTCTTCCTGGTGCTGCATTTGCCTCTCACCCTGGTGGGTGGAATCTCTGGGAAAGGTTAGCTTGCAGCTATATCTCTTTACTATGATTTTTGTCACAATTGCTGTAATTAAACCTGATATAGCAGAACCCTAGAAGATAAGAATATTAAGTTAATGGCATATTTTATTAAAGGTTTGGATGTTTTACAATAAATGTGCTTTCTGTTAGGTTGGCGTGTTGTCTTCATCGTTTTCATCAGAGTGTCTGATGATCCAGTGGAGGCACGTTTAGAATCATCCTGGATCTCTTTCACCTCATCCTGCACTCAATGGACTGAAGCCTCATGCTCTTTCAGGAGGAGAATAGTATGTCAATTAATTCTGGGCAGTAATACTGTCTATATAGTTTCACAGATAGAGAAATAGACTGTGCAAGGTAGTTTTAGAGCAGTAACTAAAATAGAAAGTGGAGCATTTATAGAATACAACACATACAATGACACTTGGGTTTAGAATTAATTGTGCAGATAAAAATGTGTCCAGAAGCACATAGGATGCTGAATCATGGCGTTTTAATTTCTAAAATAAAATATGGCAGTTCAAGACTTTACATATTATACAAAATTTCTATATGAGCAGCGGAGGTATTAAACAGGATCAGCTAAAGTCTTCCGGGGCAGATGCACTGTAATTGTACAACATTTGTCCCATTGGGTGTTACCAGAGGCTACTGAGACACAACCTTCATTAATGTTCAGACTAGGAGTATAGAGTATAAAAGGTAAATCCTGAGCTTTCAGTGTCTGAGTAAAGGCCTTTCCATAACCCCTTCTCTCTAAACTGGAGTTTCACTAGTGTGGGGTTAAAGGCCTGTTCTGCACCTTTCAAGTGGTGCTTGGAAGAGAGCTATTCTGTGGTTCAATGTATGGTGATAGACCTTTTGAGATATAGTTGCTTCCTCTTCTGTCAGGATGGGGATCATCTGCTGGCCTTTCAGGCACAGGGCTTGTGGGATACATTGGGTGGTAACAAAGGTGTTCAGATGTGCAGTGCTCACCTTTCAGACAATGCTTATTGCTGCCATTGATGGAGGAATATTATCTAATGCTGCTCAGTGCACTTTGAATTGTATCTTTCCTTCTATACTTCTTTCTTGACAGGCAGCAGAAATATTTAGTCTGCCTTGTCCTGGTCAGTACATCCTACATTGCAGTAAGTGAGAGGTCTTTTTCCTGTGATCCTCTGATTTTATTTGACATTTCAGATGGGAAGGTGCAAGAAGTGGTAGATGACATTTATAGAAAGACAAGAGGATGCTCTAGGCAAGGGAACATCATGTCACAATACTCTCCTAAAGCAAATTCCAATCTGCCCTCCAATTTGCACTGGCCCAGCAGTAGATGGGATGAGAAATTCTCATCCCACACCTTGATACATTTAAATATACATCAGCTCTGGGCCTCAGCTAGGGTCACATGATTTTATAACAATCTAACTTTATTTGGCATGGAAAAAGAAAATAGATGCTCTTAGACCTATAGGGGTGTAGTGGTTTTAAAATTGCCAATTTGAAATTTCCTGGCCAACGCACCGAAGAATGTTGTGTGTTTAGAATTAGTTAAACTCACTAGTACACTTATTTCTCTGTTGTGAGATATGATTTTAGGAGAAAGGAAAAACAGGCTCAAACTTAGACCATAAGGAAAGTTTATTAACAAAACTAAAAAACCAAAATGAAAAGGAAAAATCAAAATGAAACTTCTAGAACACTTCTCTCCCTGCCCACCTTTCTCTTTTCCACTTGACAACATAAAACAAAATCTGGGATTTTTAAATCAGTTATCACTTCTACAATAATCTTTCTTCAATTCTCATAGGGTGAGGAGTTTTCTTTTTCAACACTTTGGAGATATGTCCACAAGAACAGTTTTCTTGTGACTTTGCATCTTCACAAAACAGCAGCTGCCTGGTTTAGAAAAAAACTCTGCTGTTGTGAAACTCCTCCCATTTTCACAATTGAG
>VWYI01034098.1:29653-40118 GCA_013399455.1 Anthoscopus minutus
AGTTCAGAGTTTCCCGGGCTTTAAAATGGGTGTTCATGGGGGTGGATTCTGATTTCTAATGGTTTACAAAGCTGTCAGTTGTCAGAACTGGACAGCTATTGGCTCTTTTTGAAGCTCCCAAGAGCCTCTCTCAGGAGAACTATTTCCGTAGATGTTTTTCCTTCCTTCCTCCCCAGTATTAACTAATGTCAAACCAGCACAAGGGGTTTTCCCTACTCTGTTCTGCTGCCCTGTTACATAAGCTGGGCTGGCTTCTGCTGTTTTTTATTTCTGCATTAAAACACATCATATGCATGTCTTAAGAGAAATATAATGGATCTTCGCTAAAGTGCTTGGATACCAAATACCTTTGAGACTTGAATAGCTGAACTCCTTGTTCAAGATCATGCTGGCAACAGGTCGTCTCACTGCTAACTTTCCCTTAGTTGGAGCTATTGGCATACCCTGATCCTTGTAGATTTGTATGGGGAAGTAGCAAAGGAAAGGTTAGGGCTGGAGAGAAGTTGGTCTCTTCTCAGTTTCTAGTTCCTTCTATCCCCATGCAAGGGCGTTTATCCTTCCAGTATTTTCATCTGCTGTGAAACTTGTCATTTGGTGCAGAGTGTCTGCAGCAATGTTGAGATTCTAGCCCAAAATTGTTGACTGAAGTACGTTTGAGTGCAGCAAGAACTTGATGCACCAAAAATGAATTACTGTAGCATTTGTGGAGAGGTGCTCAATGCCTAAGCCTTCTGTACACAAGGGCATATGATGGTATTGCAAAACTCATCACTGGATAACTAAGGGCACAGTCCAGTCAATTGGAAAAATATTTTTTGATCACATGCACCAACAAGAAGTATTTCAAATACTTCTTCAAGAACAATCTCCTTCTGGCAGGAGAAACCACTTATGATTTCAGACAGCAGCAGAGAGATTAACGATATCTGTGGTTCATAGGCTTTAGAATGACCAAATTGTGCTTTTGCTCATCTTGGATTTCACAGTATAGTTGTTTGAGCTTCTTACCAGCATCTTTATCTTCCTTTCCTTTACCTGCTAGTTGTCTTTCCATTTGTTTGACTATTCCAGGACACCTTTTTAAATATCTACATAATGTTCAATTTCTCAAGGCCTTTATTTGATTCAAGCCCTCATGTACAGTACAAAGTCAAGTTACAATAGTGAACAAACAGCCTTGCAGGGGAAAGGCAGTGAGCTGTGCAGTCTTTTGTCCCTCTGAATATGTACTCCTTCACAAAGGAGGATGGAGTCTCTTCGCAATTTAGTGATGGTAGATCACCAGTTAATAATTTAAACAAGGGCAATCCAGGGAATGACTTTACAGGGAAAGAGAATGGTCAAACATGAAGCTGTTCTTCACTTCAGACAGACATTATATATACTGCCTGTATAATTTAATGGTCACTACTCATGAGAAAAAAAAATCTCAGTGTTTATTTCAAGGTAGTTTTAGTAGCTTTTGTCCATCAAACCATGTGATCTAAGTAGTTATTCAGTTAGTAGAGTTTGAGGCAAGAGACTTATGGACTTGCAGGGAGAAACTTTGCTCACTTAGGGATGATTTCATCTGTTAGCTTTAGTCTGCATGTACATTTAATAACTGTAGGAGATCTTTGTCTTGGAAATACTTTCTTATGTATGAAGTGATGTCTTGAAAATGTCTTTATTCCAACCACAGTACCCTAATTCTTTTCTTGAAATAACTAGAATAGGGACAGCATGAGAAAGATTTATGAATCTTAGAGAATCTAGAATATAAGTATGTATTTCAGAACGGAATCTTTTTACCAAGAGACTATGTCCAAAGTCTTCTGTTTGCACAGTTTTACAGTCTCAGTGGAGTCCTCAATGGATGAAGATTGTCTCATCAGCACAAGATGTGGAGAGAACAGTTTATGGGAATAGCAGGGTGTCTTTTACTGGTCTATCCATGCTGGCGTCTGCTCATAGGGAAAAGGCCCAGCCTGGTTGTTAAGCTGACGCTAGATTTCTTCCTCACTTATTTCTTTGATAGGCTAGTTTCCTGCTGGTATTTCTGCTTTTGGGACTGAGATACTTTCGAGTACCTTTTAAGTTTCTCCTAGCTACCTTTAAAATGTGCAAAATGGGATCTATGCTAATAGGAGTGTGCTTCCCAAATTCCAGGCAAGCCAATTCACCTTTTATACATATGATGCGAGTTAGAAAAATGCTTCTTAATTTCAACTTATAAGCAAAATGCTTTTTGACTATAAGGAAAATGCCTCTTTAGTTTAATTCTATAAATCCCTACTGCATGACTCCTGCCACACACCTTATTCTTCCTTCTCTTTTCTCCTCACCACAATTTATTATGTTCGAGTTGCGAAACTTTGCCTGCCACCCCCACACTTAGTTGCAGGACAAAGCCTAC
This sequence comes from Anthoscopus minutus, assembly GCA_013399455.1. Classification (NCBI taxonomy): domain Eukaryota; kingdom Metazoa; phylum Chordata; class Aves; order Passeriformes; family Paridae; genus Anthoscopus; species Anthoscopus minutus. The sequence goes on from VWYI01034098.1 coordinate 32,049, forward strand.
ATGAAAAATATCATAAAGATTTTGCATATATAAGTCCTTTCATTTAAAGGATTTTTTAAAGAAACTGCTGTAGTGCTGAATGTAAGATACCCTGTAAGTTCTCTTCTGGGAGATTTGTCTGTGTTAGGTCTCAGCCTTATTTCCTCAACGTTGCATGCAAGCATCTGAATGATTCTGTCATGTTGTGATTTCTGCTGTTTAAACATGAGATTGAAGTGCTACAAGAAAGCAAAATGCTTTCTCCAGTTCAGCTATTTGTGGTGCTTCTATACTAACAGGGGATACAGAGAAGAGCTTATGTTTCTCTCACTTTAAGAAGAGGACTAAATGTATCTAGAAAGTCACATTTACATTGCAAAGCAGCATGTAAAATAGCTTTCCAAGGTAGAGAGATAGGCACCCTTAGACTTCACTGCATGTGATCACAGATAGTCAGCAGAATTAGTGATATCAGTGGATCCACCGTTATTTTTTCTTGGCAATTTGGGACCCTGCTTCTTGGACATCCCTTTGAAATGGGTTTTGAAGCAGGTGCACTAAACACCAAGCTTCATGGGAGCATCTTACTATGAGAGACACAGGGTGTATGTTGATGTAGAATAAACCTGTATGTGGAATAGCCTTTACTGTGCTTTTTCTTTGCCTTGACAGATGTGCTGAGATAGTGCTTTGTTCCATGAGCTATTGGGTCATCAGTGAGTTTTTACTGGTAATTGCTGTCTCACTGACTTTTTATTGATAATTTAATTTCTGCCTCCAAACATGTAGGAGCAAATATTTTTCAGCCCTTTTAACCTCCTTAACTTTTCATTTGTACTCTGCTTCCCTCTCCCCTGTGGCCAGCCCAAAGCAAATGGGTGGAGAAAAAGATTAACAGAAGCAAGGAGATGCCTTCCTCCTCTCAAGTGCCCTGTGGCTTGGAGACTGTTATTAATAGCTGAAGTAAAATGTATTTCATAACTCTTTTCTTGCTTCTGCTTCCTTGCCAGCCCCCTTTCCTTGGTCCCTGGAGAGAAAGTGTGAGCTCATCACTTTCCAATGCAAATTCAGCTTTTGGTCTCATACTTGGATTATTTTCTTATCATGGGTGGAATATTTATCTTCTGCCAGCTGGTGGCTTTAAGCAAGCTGCTATTTGCTGGGCTATCCAGAGAGCATGTGAGGAACAGGCCTGGCAAAACTGCTCAAGCACTTTATTTTTTCTCTACCCCGAAAATGTTGCTCTCTGCTCAGTATATGCACACATGTCTTCTGCACCTCAGTCTTTGCTCACACAGTAGTTGAAAGAAAAATGTATCTATTTTTACGTGGAGACAGAAATTGAAATGTAGGTGTAACAGTCTGAAACTGCTGAAGTTGCTCTGTGGAATCTGGTCACATAAAGCCCGCACACAACACAGGTGTTGTGTGTCTGGAGATCCATTATCTTTAAGGGATGACTTCCTTTCCATGTGTGCATTGTATCTGATTTTTTCTCTATCTCTAGAGGTCTAGTGGGTCAGTATTGAAAGGGAGCTGGCAGGTTTTCATCCCAGATGTCTTGGAAAGAATAGGAATGGCATGCTGTTGTCGATTACCCCATTTCTCTATGGATAGTACAGCACGTTTGATCCTTTCAACCATCCACCCTACTAAGTTTTTACAAGACTGCTTTACTAGCTGAGCATCTAACAAGTTCCACTAAGCTAGAGGCTCTGAGGGAGTCTTTACATGGAAGTGAGTAGAGCTGTAGAAAAAAATGGAAGGAAGAAATAGCATCAAGATTCTGCCTCACTCTGAAAAAAAAGTTTGCTCACTTTACTAATGAAAACCTTTAAGCTGTGCATTCTGTTAATGTATTTGCTGGGTATGTGCCATTTTGTGGACAAAATATTTATTTTGTCTCATCCTTTCAGTGGATACAGGCAAGTACTCTGCAGCAGAGGATGCTACAGTCTTCTGAGTATGTTTTCCTGAAGTTCTGTGTTCATTGCATTTTTTTGGTGGTCAGTAAAAGCATCTACATGTAGCAAGCAAGTTTAAATAAGATTGCGTATTGAAATATCCATTTGCCACTGGCAGCCTAACAGGCTGCACTGCAGACTTTCTGCATTTGATTCCACAGGGAGTCTATAGGTGTGTAATGTGTTTGTAAGTACATTTATAGTTACACTTAAGTAGACTTAGGAAGTTGTTTATTTTCATGTAAAAAATTGTTTCTGAAGAAGAAAGCATGCAAGGGAACAGAACCACTTGTGAAAATCAACCTAATGTTGCTGGTGGTTTCAGCTGGGAAAAAACTATGAAATTTAGAAAAAAGTTGTAGAATTCTCAAAGTATGTTTTCTGTACTTCCAATTGAAATACAGTTTTAAAATTATTCTTTAAAGACATCAAATAAGTTAAGATTAATAGAATTTTGTGGCTGCACAAAACTTTTCTGGTGACCTGAAATTTTAGTGGTTTGTGTTTTTTTGTTTTTGTTTTCTTTTTCCTGGTGTGATATGGTGAGGTTGACTTTAAAAGAAGCAGTTTGTGCTTTAGAGCTAATGTTCACTTTGTGTTTTCAAGGAGGAGATGTTACTTCAAACTGGCTCTGCTCTTGTACCATTACTTGAATTTCCATTAGCACATACACTGATGTAGCTCTATTTGTGAAGAATCTAATGGGCATCATCTCACAGCACATTGTGCTCTGAACTAAAGCATGGTAACTAGACATGACGAGGAGATGATTTTCAAAAGTGCATGTTCCTTGTCTCTCCCAGTGTGTGACCCTTCGGTCTGCCTGTGACTGGGAAAGGGCACTGGATCAGATTCCTCTGTGGTTTTACTTGGATATCTGGAAGGTGAGGGGAACCTGACTGTTCACCTCTATCCACTTGTAGAGGAAGCAGCTAGGGGTTAGAAAAACTGAGTCTTAAACACCACCAGCTCATCAGCTGTAGGGAGGCATCAGCCCAGTTTCCTGGCAGCTCACAGCAAGCAAAAGTGAGCACCAGGAGTTGTTTCACTTTTTCTAGGACAAGTAGTAACTAGTCCTACTGGCAGATCAAGCTGAACTTCAGTGGAGGATGATGCCAGAGCCAGTTAGGAAGAAACATAATTTCTTGTTCTAATAGTTTGGCTCATGCTATGACTGAAATTCTATGTCGAGCTTCATTAATGAAAACATTGGCTTCTATTTATGCATAAAAGTTAATGAATATTCACCAAACATGCTGATTAAGGCGGTGCTTCTTGCATATTCTTCCTAGATTTTTATCCCTTTACTCTGAGGTATTCTATTATTCAAAATATTCATGCGGCACCAATGGAATTTTTGATTAGGTATTAGGGCGGTCAGATGTTGGAATAGGTCCTCAAGGATGTGCATCTCCATTCTTGGAGGTATTTAAAACTTGATTGGACAAGGTTCTGACCAACATGAACTATCTTTGGATCTGATTTTAACTTTGAACTTGTGCCTCTTTTGAGCAGAGCATTGGGCTGGTTGACTTCTAGAGAACCCTTTTAGCATAAATAATTCTGCAGCTAATATAGAAGAATAGTATTCCTACATTTTTGGTATTAATCGATTTACAGATCTGCAAAAAAAATGTCACCAGTACTTTCATGGTTAGTATTACTCCAGAAGTAACAAAATAATCCCATTAAAGATGTTGCAATATTTTCTAATAAGTATCTTATTTCATTAAAAAGAAGTCATCCTAAGTTCATTAACTAGTCCGTGTATCTGATTGCATGATTACAATCTGATTGCAATCTCTGATTGCAGTTATGTCATAGCAGCTGGTCAAAGTAGAACTTAATTTCTACTTCTATCCTCCTCCAAGGTTTAATTTGACCAGTTAATTAATGCTGAAACTGCAAGAGTCTTGCCTATATTAAGGTACCTCCAGATGAGTTTTGATGACTCATATGAAATGATTAAAGTGAGGGCAGCACATACATCTGAGGGTGATAATTCTGAAATTGCTTCGGAATTGCTAGGGCTAGTTTGAAGGATGCAAAAATTCTAGCACAAATAAACAATGAACTTTTCAGGTGAGAGAAGACTTTTAAGAAAATGATAGTTACATATGCCACTTGGAATCGCTTTTTTAAAACAAATCTTGGTCCTAACTATGACTGTTGCCTCTGGAAACTTTACTGAAATGCTGTGCTAAGAAAAACAACCCACTATGAACTTCCTCTGCTCTAAAGATTTTCTGAAGATAATGTGAAACTAAATTAGAGGCTAAATGACCAATCTACATCTCTTTGTTTGCTATGGAGATAATCACCCAATGAGGGAACAGTAACCAAAACACGGAATGAAGGCAGTCTCTCATAGTGAAGGCTGTTTCTCATAATGAAGAACAAATATATAGCGAGTGCAGTTTGCAAGCCAGAGGCTAAGATTCCTTTTACTAGGAAATGTTTGTGTAGTAATTCTCAAACATTTGTGAAAATCAGAACTAGCACAAAGGGTGAATTTTCTGGAATTGCTTCCTCCAAAGCAGTTCATCCAGGGGTATCTGCAATACAGAAGAAGAAAAAGCTGCTTGGAGGTAGTCAAGGCTCAGAATATCCACACCAGCCTTTTCAGGGAAGCACATAATATCAAAAACTTTGACAGAAATGTAGCAAAACAAATACCAGTTTTACAGGTGGATCATTCTTAGAAACAAATATGCATACTATAAGAGAAGAATGGAGACCCTCTGGTTCCGATCTCTGCATGTTACAGAATGCAAGGTGGCTCTCAGTCTTAGCTTGTGGCATCTGGAATGGCTACACCATAGTTCATCCAGAGTGAGCGAGCTGTTGGCTCTCTGCATCAGAGTTTCCTGATTGCTCTAAACCAGGGACTTCTGCAAAGAAGGTGGAGAAATTTTGGGATTTGTGTGGGAAATGTGTGGGAGAAATTTTTATGTGTATCTGCAAGTCCTCTAGCTACCAAAGGTAACTTATTCACAGGCACTGGGTTAATCTGTAGTTGAACCTTTAAGGATGGTTCCACAGTCTGCAGCCCTGAAAGCTGAGGCAGGGGGGAAGTGTGAAATATTCTAGTCCTCAAGACAGGAGGGGAGTACTCAGATTACGCATGCAAGTAACTCTGCCATCTTGGGGTGGATCTGAAGTGGTATTACTGTCACCTAACTGCTCTCACAGGTTACCAGTCTGATGAAACACCATGTCAAGGACTAATTTCTGTTGTCAGCTCTCAGATGACTTGGTCTATATTATGCAGAATACTAAACTATACCATCACACTGACAATGTAAATTCAGGAAACTTAGCAACCACCTTTGCAGAAGTGTGACCAGGACAAATACCTCTGGGTGTTTCTGAGATCCAAAATTTAGGACAGAAGTAACCAATACTTTGGTAGCATTTTGTATTTTCATTCTATTTTTAAAATTAACTATGGTAAAAATTGTTGCTTGAAGCCATTTTGAAAGAGTTGAAATATATTTAAGGGAGTGGTGAGGGCACAATGGTGATAAAGAAATACTGGTCCAAAAGTTCTGAAAAAGTGGTGTGTTTATCTACCAAATACAGTCTGGAAACCAGCACTATGCCCTTAATTCATCTCAACTCTCTTCTGTTTAGAGTTGGGAAAATGGTTCAGTCACTGACTGCATTACTGAACAGTTTGAGACCTTTACAGGGATGGTGTTTACAGCTCCAGTAATACAGTGGTATCTGAGTTTCTCTAGTAGCTGGACTAACATCAGGATACTTGTTGGTGAAGTTCTGAAAATCAAATAGAAAAATCAGTGTTTTCTGGTGATATTTCTGCTGTGGTCTAGGTTAAAAGATTTTTTTGTAATAGAGAGAAGAGGAACTATTATGGAATGATAAGGTGATAGTATGGAGCAATGATCAGTAGATATGGAAAGGAAATGGAGCAGCTAAGTGAGTCTGTAAGAGGAGAGGTTCTTGATGGATGCTGTGAATATTTAGCTGCTCAGGATGAAGCTATATCTAGTTTCCATATCTCCAATTTGTTTGTCATCTGACCTTTGCAGGAACAGGGGGTTGCCAGCCACAGTTAACAGCTGCTGAATCCCCTGAGCATCTGTGCTTGTGATGATGATATGGCAGAGGTTTGCTCTGCATGGTTCTAGTTGCATCCTTCTTCTGATCCTTTTCTTAGAACTCTATTGGAAGATGTCAGCTACTTTTATTTAGGTTTTTCAGCAAGTATTTATTTCCCTTTGGTCAGAGAAATATGGAATATACTGCATCTGTCCCTGGAGCAGCTTTGTGGTGGTGGTTTGTGTTTCTTGTGGCCAGCTATAACTCTTGCTGTGGCATCTCATGGCTGAAAAATACCCCACTCACTGCTTTGCTCTATAAATACTGTTCCCAGTTATTGGAGCAAAGTACGGAGCAAAGCTGCTGATGCATCAAGACTGAGTTTGTGCTGAAAGCTGGAGATGCTCCGTAAATTGCAGTTACCCTATTAAGGGTATGGAAGAGAAAGCTTGCTTTACTTCCTACCCCCAAGACTGGAGTGAGTGTAGCTATTAATTCTTCTGAAGGTGAGGATTTTGTAGCATTTTTCTGAAGAGGCTTTCCAGGAGAGCAGTAGTTCTGATCCTTGCTGTCCTTGCTCTCACAGGGCCTCCTGCACTTGGATCTTTGGGCACCTTGAACACTGTTCTCTTCTGTGTGGAGCAAGTAGGGAAACATCAGAAGTATGAAATCGTTACTGCCCACAAAATCACCCTTCTCCTAATTTTTATTGCCAGGTCCAGGCAATTGAAAACATTTTCTTTAAGTTCAAAACCTTATTCTCACCTCTAGTTAGAAATATGCTGATGTAGTTGCATTGACTCAGCATAGACACTCTCCTACACTTGTGAGAGTGGGTTTAAATAAGTGGTTCATGTTTAAATACCAAGCAATCAAAAACATTGTCATTTTGGGCCATGAAAATCTTGAGTTTCTCAGTAAGCTACCATCTGCTTCTGCTGAGTGGACACCATTGCTCCCTGGTGGAGCTGGCAAGGCTTTGGTGTCCTGTGTGAACTGCCATGCCAAGTGCTCTACCATGCCCTTTTCTCCCACTGGTTGATATTGGTCCCAAAGCTATTTTTATGTGCTTAAGTCTCATTAGAGCCATGGGGAAGTAAGCATAAGCCCAAAATCATGGATATAGTCAAGTGATGACCTGAATTCATCCAACAATCTTTCTGCTTTAGGCTTTGGTGATAAAAGTGATATTGAACAGTTTGCTACATTACCACCAAAAGTCATTCCAGAATTAGAAATCTGATGGACCTTACTAGAAATTAGCCTTTTTGGTTCCAGAAAAGCTACAAAAAGAACAGGACTTTTTTACTCCCTTCCTTCTGTAAGCTTTGATTTTGTATCTTGGCTCTGTGTCCCTTTCTACTATTCTATATAAATCTCTTGTTTAGGCAGGTATCTGATAACTTAAAGATTAATTTCTGACAAATAAGCATTTATTGTTTTCTTGCTGATGCTTATAATCTATGAAGGCAACTAAGTAAAAAGGCATAGAAAATCCTATAACAAGGCAAGGTTGTGATCTGGGGATTTTTCTAAAGCTCTTTTCACACTAGCTGTCTTTTTATTTAAATACTATTCTTAGTTTGAAACTTTAATTCTGGGCGTACATTTGGTGCCCAGATGGTACAGACTCACACAGAAGCCCATCACGCTGTCGGGGCAGGCGGGATACATATGTAAATATTTTGCCTTTTCCCCATATAATATTTGGCTCTGTCTAATCTAATTGCTATCAAAGGCAGAATGGGAAAGAATACTTAAGAGAAGCAAACAATGAAGACCTCAAATGTTTATACTGCACTAACTCTGGAAGATGCTGGGAGATTGTGATGTGATTAATAACTTCTTTTGTGGGTTTTCTTCTTCATGCTATGAATTCATGGCCTATGATCTAAGTTCAAGCCAAGTAGTATCTTACAACTCTTAGTAGAGACCTGTATTTGTGGTGATCTAAAGGCATATTTTACCCTGTGGAACGGTCAATATAAAACTAATGGGTCTGCCTTTTCAGTTCAGGCTGGCAGTAAAGGTCCTCTACCTGCCTCCTTGTGCATAGGGCTCCTTA
>VWYI01034103.1:0-67263 GCA_013399455.1 Anthoscopus minutus
ATGTTCTGCAAAAAATTAAACATAAGATAGTGCTCACCAACTAAAACTGTCACTTGACTTCATACTGCCTTGGTAAACTTGTATTTACTTCATCCTACTGATGAAGGCCACACAATATTTCTCTTTTTTTCCTGTATTCTCCACAAAGTGCTAAAGACATCAAAGCATTTTCTCAGTATTTATGAGGCTGGAGAGGTAGCTGAAGCTTGATTTGTGTAACAGCACAGTTGTGTTTCAGATTTGATCAGTACCTAGTTGAATCCAGAATGATCTGGAGAAGGTGAAGACCAAAGTCCCAGACTGATGTTTTGGTCACATTTCAACTTAATGTTTTTTTTTAAGGTATTATCTGTCTTCTGGGAGACATTCGAGCCCCTGTGAAGGCCATGTGCTCCTTTCCCTGTGAGCTGAGGGCAGGTGAATTAGGGCCAGGTGCACCTGACTTCTTACCACCAGCAGACGAGGCTTCCAGGTCCCCAGGTACAAGCGCTCCATTTATTTCCATCAGCACAAGCCTCCTTCACTTGGGTTTGCCTGAGGAGAGTGTATGCCCTTTACTGCTCAGCCTAATTACTGACTCACACTAATGGCTCATTACTGATTCAAATTGCTCACTCCTTGGCTGCCTAACTGGGCTATTAGCATCTTCTAGAAGTAAGACTCTTGGAAAACAGCACAAAAAAAGCCACAGAGTGGGCCAGCTTGCCCACAATTGCAGTCCAGAATTTTCCTGCCAAAAAAGCCTGCCTTTAAACTCATTTTTGACAGTTAAACCCACAAAAAGGAACCCACTTCTACATGTTTAATTGGCAGGAATTTCACAACACAACACAACTTGCTCATCCTGGGTTTCTCAAGCTGCTTCAGAGTTTTCTTGTAGGCTGCAAAACTCATTGAGGAAAGCTCTTTGCAGCTCTATACAAGAGTCATGTCTACACATAAGACTCAACCTGGGCTTTGCTTTCTGCAGGGCCATCAGAGCCAACATTTCACCAACAACTGTTCAGGGAATTGCAGATGCTAATGTCAGCTTTTGCAATAGGGAAACATGACAAGTCAAAACAGGCCTGGAAGTTTTTCCACTGCTAAAGACTTTAAAAATTAAAAGGGAGATCATACCACGCGAGACTCTTCATGACTGACACTGAAAGGTACTCTAGCCCAAATTTACCCTCCAGTTGCATCATCTTTAAATCCCAGATTACTGAACCAACCATACTTTCCCACTTTCTTCATTCAGTTGGTTTAAAAATGGTTTCGTACAGTATCCAGAACAGTAACCCACCATAATGAACCAGTATCTCCACTTCAATATATTTCCTCTTCACTCACTTTTAATTCCCTCTGTTTCTAGTTTTAAGAAGGAAGGCCAAGTGACTTTACAGAGATAAGCAGTTACATGGCTGTTTTCTACATCACTCTGATTCTCAACCAAACTACTTTTAAAACCTTAGTGACTGTAAAAGACACTACTCCTGATTGCAATATGCTAAATCTGAGCCAAAGTCCCAACACTTCCAAGATAAAGAAAATAAAACTTTCGTTTCATGTTTACTTCTTTTGTCTTAAAGTATGGCACAATTTCCCTTTGGCTGGAAAGGAATGTACTGTATTTTTAGGCAGTGAAGAAATCCAGTAACGTTGGCTCCAAGGATGCCTTTCACTGCTTCTTAAAACATTAACAATGTCCAGTGGGAGAGACTGGGGAGATCCAGACCTCTAGAGGACTGCATGCATTTTCCAAGTGTCACAGGACCTTCAAACTAACCAGCAACTGGAGCAAATTAATGCAAGAAGCTCCTTATGAGAAGGGACTGTATAAAGAGCAACAGAAATCTGCAGGTTCTGGATATCCTAATCTCACATAAGAGTAATTACATTCCTGGCCAAAGTTCTTGGAAACTTGTTCTTCACTTTTGGGACAAATTCAGCATAAAAAAGACAGGCAAGTGTCTAAGCTGCAAAGTGACAAAGCAAGCATGTCCTGGAGAGCATGGGTTTCCATTCTACCTCATACAAACTTCCCTCCATCTCCCCAGGCCGAGGTCTGCTCTACCTTCCAGCAACTGAACACTTCTCAGACACAGAACAAATCGATATGGTGTATTTTAAAGTTTTATGTTTGGTGCCAATTTAATTTTATTTAAATTAACTTATGGGGCAAATTGTATGACTAACTGGCATTGCATCATACAGCAATAGCAGCAATGTAACTATGGATAACCAGAGCATGGAATTTAAAAGTAAGAAGTATCCCTTGCCAGCATGTTTGCTTGTTCTCTGCAGAAAGCTCCACAGAACCACTTCTGAAACTACATGGCAAGCCACATGAACCTAAAGACATTTTGTTTTCTTCTCACCAGTAGTGAGAGAGCCTGTGAATGGAATCATATGTTACCTCACATCTTCTGGTACTCCAACCTAATAAGCCCCAGAAATTAGAGCTAAACAGGAAGGAAAAGAGGGAAAAAGATCTGGAGAAAGAGTTATTACCAATAACCAGCCTTTTTTTCCTTCTGACATTAATTTGCTTCTTCTAAAGGAGAGCCAGTGTGCTTGTAAAGTCTTCATTTATTACCCAGCAGCATAAGCCTACCCATCCATGCTGATTCTAAGAGCAGCCTCCACCCTTTTGCCCTGAAGACCTGAATGGCACAAAGTTTACTAGCTCATATTCTATATTCCTGTATAAATCAGAAATAAGAAAACATTTTTGAGAGAGTCTTAGCTATTCTTTGTCTTCCTCAGAGTACCTATTCTGTGCCAGATATGCTCTTTGACTATAAGACCTTCACTCAGGGATAGAGAGAGGGAGGAGTCTGCTGTGCAATGGGAAAATTCCAAAAGCTCCCAAATCAGATGGCTGTTGCCCAGAGAGATACCAGAAGTTTCCAGGCTGCGCCTCTACAACAGGAAAGTCATCAGTGACCGAGTTCCTGCTGGACCCCTCCTCTTCCTGCCCTTTTTGTCACCGTGCAAAGGGCAATCTTTGCAACAAGTGTCTGANGCAAAGGGCAATCTTTGCAACAAGTGTCTGAACACGCAGCTAGAATAGATGGTTATGTGTAAGCTTGCCATCAGTCTTCAGAGAAGCCAGACCTGCAGAAATCACCTTGCTTCAAGAAAGCCAGGCTGCTCTTGATTCCACCTTCCTTCCAACAGGACCTGATACTGGATTTTTGAATCAAAGTAACTTAAGGCAAGAAAAAACACTGGTAAGAAGGAGGAATTCATTTTTCAATTAGTCATTTTCACCACTAGATGAAAAAGTAATGGTATGTCCATCAAATTTTAAACCAAATTATTACAGCTTCTAAAAGCTCTCTTGATTTTAAACGACCCATTAAATAGCTGCGCATAAGTATTTTTCTAACATGATGGAATAGGGCCAGACTTGCTTATGTGTGGGTTTCTAGCAGACATGAAGAGATTCAGAACTGCAGGAACAAAGTTTACATGACTGCTTGAAGAATGCTCGCCCAAAGGGAAACGTTTCTCCTTTGACAGCTACTGCAAAGGACACGACCAGAAGCAACCATATGACCAAACATACCATCCTTGAAACAGGGTGCCATAGGCAGCACCAAGGAGAATCAATTTATATTACAAATTTTAAATTAATTCATACCATTTTTCTCATGTTCCAACCTCTGAGTTAATAGAGGGAGTGAAGAAGGAAAAACAATTTCAGATGTTTTCCCCTTTTGCTCCTGCTTCTCATGAAATCCAATGTCAGCTGCTTTCAATTCTAGAACAATAGACCAGGACTACCCAGGTAAAAAGCCTACAAATAACTCAAAAATAATGCAGATTTCAAGAGCTATTTGATTTGCTTGTACTTCAGGCTAGACTGGCAATGATTGCATTAACAGAATTATAACCATGTGTTCAGGTGCCAATTACACATTAATTACAGGTTTAAAGAGACATATCCTTACCTAAAATAAGAAACAGGCTTCAGCATTCCGTCTCAGCTAAGTAGTTTTCCGTGCATATTTCTTCTCTTTACCTTTTCTTAAGCTATTATATACAAACAATAGGCTGGAGAGCAGATATGCTCAAAATACATCTCTACTCTGAACAGATCAAATCCCTATTAAGTGCTTTGGGAACCTGACTGACATTCCCATCATGGAAGATGTCCCTCAAATAAAAGTACTGGCATCAAAGCCAGTGTTTTCCTTGGTTTTGAAGTGTCAGGAATTACTGGTTTAGAGAGTTAGCACTAAAAATCCTGCTTCGGTTATCAGAACAGGAACTTCTCCCAGGAAAGAGCATTCATCCTCATTAGCAGAAGTGAGGATGCATTCAGCAGAGTTTTCCTGGAGTATGGAAACAAACTCAAAAGTTGACTCTCAACTGGGGCTAGAGGAGAAAAAGGCTAGAAATTAGGGTGTGGAAAAGGCCTAAAGATATATTTGACAGCTCCTCAGTGTGTATCCCAGCGGTCAACCCTCCCCAAACCATTTCAGTAAATGCAAACCAGAGGACATAGGGAAGAGCAATGAATACTCACAGGAGAAGGGCAATGGCCCACCTAATGCCTTGCTCAGGAAAGGCAAGGACTGAAGGCAGGAGTGTAAAGGAGAAGAATCAATGCCTGTGAGGTTTCCAAGCATTGCTAAGGTTTAATCCAGCATTGCTCCAGCTGGCCAGAGGGTTTTATGCACTGTTAGAAAACCCCACCTTTCAATGCATACATTGAAAGCCACAACCATGACATTGGCCACAACCAAAGCCACAACCATGACATTGGCACTCCTATTTCCTGGAGTACAAATCATACTGACAGCCTTTCTAATCTCTAGGGATTTTACTGAGAATTGCTCAGTATGTTACTTCAAGGTGAACAAGCAGAGGTTGTTCTGGATCAGCCACTCCTCTGGGAAGCTCAGCTTTCTTGTTCTTTAACTCCACTGAGAAGCACAGAGCAGAGCACGCTCTTTTGTACTCCACAGGGAGCAGAACAGTCATGTTATCCCTTCTCCTGAAGGGGAGTTCTAGTGGCACATCCACCCCTGCAGCCCGCAGTTGGTTAGGAACCCATGCTCTGAGCTGTCTTAAGGGACTTGGCTGGGCAGCTGCTACTACAAAACAAGCTGGTGAAGCACAGGACTGCACTCACCTTTCCTTCCTGAATTACCCTGGCTTGATGGTTTGTCAGTTACAGAACCTAAAGGGTAGAAAAAAACAAGAAAAAAGGACATTCATTTAGATGCTGCATGATCACACAGAGCATATGATACCATATTAATACAGTCAATATCTCAACCCACAAAGCATCTATTTTACTTGTCAACAGCTCCATTTAAGACCCAGAGAGCCTGTGGCTTCAACCAGTATGAAAAGTATAAGGAAGTTTTATTCATTAAGACATTAAACTGGGATAAGGGTAAAAAAGAAATCTTTAGTAGCTGGATCTAGTGATTTGAAAGGCCTCAACAGAGCATCATGCTAGTAAGAAACCTGGAACAAATCCAAGGGCAAGAAGGAAGGATCAATAAGAGTCACTTGTTTCATTTGCAAATGTCAGGAAGAACTAATCAAAAGCAGATGGGGAGAGTGTGCAGGGAATGCAAGCACAGTATTCTAGAGGAAAGGGATTAAGTGCGACAATTTGCAGAAAATGGATTTCAACCAACCCCTGAACATCCCCAGCTGTTTGAAATGAGACACTGAATAAGATCCAGCATGTACTTGAACAGAACACATCTTGAGTTGTTTACTGTACTTAGATCTTCACATAGTGTGTATGATTCTATACTTGTTTCTGCACTCTGCTTTAGTGCTTCATCACAGTTTTCCACTAAAGCTTGAATAGGTAATAAAAGCTTTTCAAGTAAATCCATTACCAAAGTGTATAAAATTCTGTGAGAAGCTGTTTTGGTTTGGTTTGGGTTGTTTTGTTTGGTTGTTGTTGTTTTTTTAAAAGCTTTATTCACAGGAACCTGATTCTTTCATGTACCATTACTAAGCAGTTCCAGTGATTACTGAACATTCAGGAAATGTGGATCAAAAGTCAGCTTTAAAGAACGTTGTTCTGGCAGGCTCAACAATCTGATCAAGACAAACTCTGAAGGTAAACTATTGCCTGGACACTTTCACTTGCATATCAGCTCATCACAGATCTACTGCTGAATTACCAGTAAGCACAAGCTCAATATTAGTCATATGTCTAACATCTGTGTCCTACAGTACAACATGGCATTACTTTTCTGCAGCACAATTTTATAAATAGCACAAGACTAACTGAATAGATCAGTAAAAGTCTAAAACATGCCCTATCAAAATGATATACTGGAAATGGTGTCAAAGTCATATTCTAAAGGTTTAAGCCTAATTACTATAGGATTGCGCCGCACACTAAAATAGAATATTAATATTTTTTCTTTCCACATGCCTGTGAAAAACCAGGTATCTCCTCAAGGTACATTGGCTCACTGGCTCTCAGACACCTCTCCCATTCAACTCAAACCCTTATGCAAGTCACTTATGTTTGCTTATTACCACAGAACATCCTACGGCCAAGAGGACACTGGATAAGGTGAGAAAAATTCAAGATCCCAAAAGTTTGACTGCCATCATGTTCCCACCTAAAGGGCAAACACTGCAAGGTGTGAGAGGAGAACTATACTAAAAAAACCCTGAGATGCAGATTGCAGAGCATGAAGCTGGAGCAGCATAAGCAACATCAGCAGCAGTGCTTATGTGGCATCTCTTAACATGTTAGAAAGACACTCCTATGCTTACTGCCTTTTCCTTCTTCTTTAATTTTTTTGGAGGGGAGAGAGGAAAGTGAGAAGAGCAGCCTAATTCTAGTGTTGCACTTCAATTCTCCCCAAAGTACAGAACAGCCTCCCAACCCTGCCTGTGTGTGGTGTTGTCACAGCAGCACTGTTCACCACAGCTAACAAAGCTAGACTGATTGATTGATCAGGGCCATATGAAAATCTAGAGCCCCATTTCATTCCACTTGAGCCATGGACTACCATACTGAATGGTGCAGAGAAGAACAAAAAACATCAGTCTGTTTTAAAGAAACTTGTGGATTTGCTCTCAATAAAAGTAATGGCAGGCTGAGTGCCCAGATACAGATCACTTAATAAACATGATAACAGCCTGGGTCTGGACTACCCTCTTGTGAGCTGCGATGCAACCCCAGTGCTGCTCACCCCATGACACAAATACAAGGATCCTAAACTAAGCAATGTGGTCAAAAGACCCAAATTCATTATAACAGCAGGAGGCCAGAAACTAACAGTTTTGCAGAGAACCACCTTTATGAATTAACTGAAATCACTCTGTACAAGAAATTACTCCATGTCTTGCAAAATACAGCCCAAGTATCACTTCTTTAAAATATAGCTCATGGAAAAAACTTATCCCATCTGTTCAGCAAATCTTTGGTGTTGGTGTACACAGCAATAGTGACTCTTGCCTTGGCTGCCACCTTATTGTTTTTTCTCACAGAGCTTTGCAGAAGTATCAGTATCCTAATTGCAGGGCGGACATGCCAGAGTCCAAAGTGCAGTGTTAAGTGGGGTAAACTGGCCAAGTCACTCAAAAAGATTAGGCTCTCTCAAAAGTATGCATTCACCCCAACCCTCTGGTTATAAAGTTAGTACTTTATACTAAAGTTGAAGCCACTCCCACAGTACCTGAACATACAGGAGTTTTGTTCTGTACAGAAGAGCCGCTAATAGGCTTGCCATCAGGTGTCACACACCAGCAGTATCCAGTGTAGGTATGGCACTGCACCTGTTTAATAAAACAAAGAGCAGGCATTTCATTTCTCACTCTGTCACCAACCATTGTATTATAATTCAACATTTTATTGAAGTCCCAACCCAGAGGTATCACAAACACGTGCTTCAGAGCGAGGAGATCCTACAGAAGACTACCTTTGATACCATTACCTTTTCTTCCCTCATCTCCCCCCCCCACCTGAAGAAAGGTGATTTCTCCTACTTCAACTTCGGTAGCTGAAATTCAGCCAAACAAAGAAGTTACAAGTAATCATCTGACAGCACCTTAGTTGGGGTTGCAGAAGCTGTGTCTGTACTCATTCCACCCTCTGCTACATCCCACTTACTGCTTGCTATTATAAACGTGTCCCACTGCATCCCAGCTGGGTTATGGAAAGGCCACCCTATCTCAAACTCTATAGCCACTGCTTGAGAGCAGCATCTGTAGGCATTACAAAATTATTTTGTTCAGTAACATGGCTAGAAAAACACAGTACTGACTTGGTTAACAAATCTTCTCCAGACAGATTTAAGCCCTATTCTGTTCTGTAAGCCCTATGTCAAACTACACAGCAGGATCCAACATGCTTGCTCCTCATATATTGACGTGGACTTAAGGACATTTTATGAAGGTTCTAGTGACTCAAAAGGTACATGGTATAAAATCCATCTTGACTTTAAAGCTCTACTTCTGAACTGAACATCTAGAGCTGCCCAGTGCCTTCCTTCACCACAGAAACACACCAGAATTGCTAATTCAGATATAGAACCTCTCAAGAATAGGTGTAAGTCCTGATCTAGTAGACTGATCTTAGTAACATCTATGGAGATGTTAATTCAGCCACACTAAAATTTAATTCAGCCTAACAAATCTAATGACAGCCTTTGCCTCAGCTTTCAGAGTAACGAGCAATTGGATGAAATTCAGGACACCTTTGATATCTTTGAGGTAAAAGTAAACTATCACTGGCATTATTAGTGGCATATTATCAGTGGCATCTATGTAAATGCAAACAGGTCCCAAAATTCTAACAAGCACACTTTCAGCTGTAGTTAAATGTGCAGATCAGTATCTTGAAATGGTACAGAGGTGCGTTCTGTTACTATAAACTAGAGATGGTTCCTTCAATATATTTCTGAAAAAAAGCCATGAAATTAGACCATTTCAGAAACTGCCTTATTATTTCAGTTGTAAAATGATTTTTCCAAACAAGTTCATTGAAACAAATTTCCAGTTCCAGTCCTTTTCACACAGAAGAGTGATGGGGTGTTTGTGCTGGTCCCCTCATTAGGGATCCTTCAGAGCAAAACCAGTCATTCCCCCTCACTGACAGCTGGCTTCAATGCCCTAAGGTAGTGAAGTTTGTTCAGAGACTTAATGACAGTTTTTTTAAAGGGCTTTGAATATCACATAAAACATGATCTAAGAGCAATTATACACAGTACGTCGTGTTTATCTTGGGTTTTACTTGTTTATCTTGGGTTTTACTAAAGTGCAAATCAATCATTTTGCCTCAAGCATTTGCTTTTAGTAGCCAAAATCAACAGTAATCTCATGTACCCATGTTACTGCAGTCACTGTCACTGCTATTTGCAGTTTCATTTTTCTTCTCTCAATATATCACAATATTGATTGCAAAATACTCAAAAGTACTATGACTATAATAAGCAATAATCAAGTTAGAAAATATTTGTTACTGCTCAATGTAATCAATTGAACACTCAAAACAAGTGTGATGGAACTGCTCAGGTTTGCATTTATCTTTGCTGATCACACAGACACACAAGACTGCATTCCCAACAGCACAATAAACTGTCTTTACATCTGAGAATTAATTAAGAAACTAAATGCCAGGATAGCATCTCAAATTTGTAAGGCAAAACCATTCCATGTTACATTATATTAAAAAATCCAGTGTACTCAGCATTTAAAAAACTGAAGCATTAGTCACTTGACAGTCCTTTAGCTAAACCTTCAAAAAAAATAACAAAGTACATGGCAGAGGAGTCCAAAAAAAATATATTGACATAAATTCAGGATAGATGCAGTAACTAAGAGTACGTTATGTAACTCACCTCAGTGGAGAACTACAAATTACATACACTCATTTATGCAAGCCAAGCATATTACATCCATTAAAAAGTGAAGTAATTTTGTAAATAACTGGGCTAAGAAATGCTAGTCCTCCTTAGACTGGTATCCCATGACCTTTTCTTCCCCCATGTTGCCATTAAAAAAGGAAGGAAAAAAAAAATCTGAGACTGACAGCACTCAGCACTTTCACAACAACCACAACCACGTTTTACTGCAGTACCAAAGCACTTCTCTTTTACAGATAACAACTGCAATTAAATCTCAGCCATTATCCTAAAGGCCAGACAGCTACCCATGAAGAACAGGCACTTCAGAAATCTCAAGAATCAGTGCAGCGGTTTTCCCTGAATGTCTTCCCAGTGAGACATGCTACATTTCACCATGATACCTGACCAGGTCTCAGTACAATTTAGGGTCATGAAAAGAGTGGCCTACAGCCTAGAGTTTGCAGCTTAAAGTCTGGGAGGGAAGATATACTCATCATCAATATAGGACTGGTATAACACTGAAAAAAGTGTAAAGGCAACAGCTGATTCAGTACCCTTTCCAGTACCAGTTTACACCCAGTACTATGTGTCAACATAAAATGTTGACTATTTCAGAGCACCTACAGTAATGACTATCCAAATTGTGGGGGTTTACTTAAACATTTTCCATTTATCTTACATTTGAGCTTTTATTTCTACATAAAATTGCAATTGTCAACCCAAAATTCAACCTCATTCTCATCCTACTCCCAAAGTAGTGAGATTTTTAAACACTTATCATCAGAAGATTAAGTATGCAAGCATGACAGATTATTTACTCCACAGATCAAATCTTCAATTACTGGGTTCACTTTGGCCCTATCAAAATGCATGTTAGAAAAAGTGTGTTTGACTTTTTTGGCTCTCAGTCTTCTAAAGCTAAGCACTGAAGCAGAGGAAATACAATCTTATATACTAAAATACAACCTTATATGCTTGATTGTTAACCAAGCTGCAGCTACAGAACACTGTTACTGCTGGAAAGGCACATGACAGAATTTGGCATCCCAGATTAACATACACCTGTCCAACAACCTGAACACTGTCTGTTACATAATAGGAAATCAGACAAACAAAACCTAATCATTTAAGATCTTCAACAGATTCCCCATTAACATCTACATTTAAAAAAAAAAATCCAATTGCATTTTAAATCACTGTAAGCAGCCAAATCCCTGATCATGCAGGATACTGCTCCTATTTCTCATGGAGAGATAGGACGTCTCATCTGTGTCTCAACAGAAGGAAAGCATGAGTGACAAAACTAAGAAAAATTGCTCCACATCACCAAGCAATTTTCCAAAATTTCCAAAATTCAAATCCTGGTTGCATCCAGGTGCTCCTTCTAACAGTGTAAAAACAGCTAAATAAATAGCTCCAAGCCAGCAGGTCATCTAGTCTGACCTAGCGAGAAGAAGCCAATGTGACACAGCAATTCTTTAATCAAGTCTTTCCTTTGCCCAAGCCATTGAGGCTCAGCTTGGAAGTCCTCTGAACCCAAGTTAGTAGCACACAACCAGCACACTGTCCTGATGGCTCTTTATCTTAACTCTACATGGTGATGCCTCTGTTCTGGTTCACATGTCTTGCTGAAATGCTTAGACCATGCATCTTGTCATACTTTTTGCTAGAGTCTGCTGATTATTGTCAGAAGCCTGCCTTACTCTTTAGAAGCAATTTTAGGCAGTCAGTCTTTATCTTGTGTTTAAGCCTCTTTGGGACCGCAGCCCCTTAAACAATTTTTGTCACTTTTTCTGTTCTCCGTTCATATTTAATTCTTCACAAATGGTGGTGTGCAAATATTCCCACCAGGGCTTTATACAGCACACATTTCCCTCAAGAAATGCTTGCTCCACAGGTATTTCACTATTTATATAACCAGGGAAAGAAATTATCTGAAGCAAAATAATCTTATTCGTGGTCAAGGGCATTCCCATCACACATGCTGACACATATATAATTTTTAGTTCAGGAAAAGAGTCCCCAAGAGAGGATTTCTGCTTCTGACACAGAATGTCATACTTTGAAGCTAAGAATGACCCTACATTGTCACATCCCTTAAGTATGTCCATGCCCATTTTAAGAACTTGTTCCTTTGATATCTGGACTGGTACTTCTTTGAAGAAACACCATAAATAACCAAAGCTCTTACCTCCTTACCCACTCATGGTTTATCTTTAGCACAACATACAAATGAGAAACAAAATGAAAGCCACAGGAAGAAAGCATTTAAATAGCAAACCTGCAGAGCAGTACTCACAGAAAGCTACAGCTACCATCTTTCATAGCAGGGATATATTTTAATTAAAAAAAAGGCAGAAAAAATTTTAAAACCATTTATAAACCAGATGCTTTATAAAGAGATTTTTTCAATCTAGCGAGATAGATTGTGTTCTGAAAGGAGAGATGAATTCACTGACAGCTTAGTATTGCTGCAATCTGAGCACTGAGTAAGGGGATAACAGCATCCAGGCAATGAAAGACATGTTTACACAGAACCTTGCTGCATTAAGAAGTGAGTTTGTAATTCTGCCCAGCATCATGCTGCACTAGCCAATACAAAGGAGCAGACTTGGATCATGAAGTTACACTGAAAGGGCTCCCCACATCTTTAGAGAGGGCTGTTTGTGGAACTTGGGAGAAAACAGAACTTGATGGGTGCATTAGCATAGTGTGGAGTGAAATTACTGGTATGGACCATAATATAGATCACTCTTTCCAAGCAGATTTATATGACAAGATGTGGGAATGCTCTGGAAGCTATCTGATAATGCAGAACTGTTCTGATAGCCAGCCCCTCACAGATCCTGTCATAAGACCACTCATGCACTCACTTTAAGAGAAAACTCAGCGCTGTGCCATAACTGCATTAGGAACCAGATTTTAAGAACCCCAAACTCAAAGAAACTCTCCAAGGAGATTTGCCCTCAGAGACTTGCACACAGACTTGTGAGGAAAAGAAAGCACAATTAGACAGTGGAAGGTGGCAGCAAATAGCAAGACATACCACAAAGTTCCACAAAACTGCACCCCCAAGGCAGGATTAACATTATTCATGTTCATATTAATCTGTCTGAAACAGATCCCATTTAAAATCTCAGCAACCTTTTCTGAAAAACTGCTTGGGGGAAAAGTATGAAGAATGCAAGTCTCCCTCAGCCCATGGCAACAAGCCCAATGGCACTAAGCAGCAAAAGAAAGTGTGCAGATTACCCACTAGTGCCTGTTGTTTATGAAGAACAGATCACAGCAGGTTAAGTGCAGCATGGAAAAGGAATGGCATTTATGGAAAATACAGCATATAACAGCAAAAAGGCAAAAGTCTTGGGAACAGAAATTGGTTTTAGTCATGTTCAATTCTGCACAACAGTACATGAACACTGTTTTTTACAATTCATCAAATTACTTGTATCTAAGAAACATTCCTATGTTGTGACTAACTCAAATTTTATCTGACTGCTTATATTACTATGGGCTAAGAGTAGAGAGATTTTGTTATAGGAAGCAATATTCTCCACACAGACTGAAATATAAAGACATAGCAATTCCAGAGGAACTAATCAGGTCTGCTTCCCCACTTACAGTCATCCCATCATCACAAGTGGCACCTCTTTTTCACACTGCAAATCCATGTCACATTTTTAGATGCATAACTAGCACTAAAAGGGGATTTGATAAGATCTTTGCAACACACAAACTCATCAAAAAGGGAAGCAGCACACATGTTGCATAGAAACAGTTATGACAACCAGTGAATTGACAAGCACCAGCTCCTCTCGATGCAGTACACAAACCCCATTATACCTAGTCATACATTAAAAAAAATTGAAAAATTTATCAACTGAGCAACAGAATAAGTGACCAAACTGCCTTCGGTCTAAATTTCACAGGCAATGAAAACCAGACAGATCATACAAACGTTTTAAGAAAATGCGTGATGTCTCTTTACAAAAGGCTTTAAACACAAGCCAAACTAAGGCCTTTGCCTTTAAACCCTTCTCCCTTTCAGCCTTGCTGCCACACCTAACTGTGGTAGATCCAACCCTGCAGGAAAGCAGGAGGAAGTAAGGTGAGCGTGGTCTTCCACCTGCAGTCACTGCCCAAGTGGTGCACGCTCCTGCTCACAGAGCGGCACAGGAGCTGTGCTCTCACCACCCCCAACAGCCCCAGCCAATCTGCCCTGGATCCAGCCCCAAATTCAGCATGGAACTGGGTATTACTCCAGGAGCTGGAACTTGAGCTGCTCTCAGAGGAACAGCCCCACTTTCAGTGTCTACCCACAGTTATCGCAATTTAGTTTCTAATCATAATTATGATGAACTACAAAAGCAACAGTTTAAGCTAGTTAAGCCAAGCAGGTTCTCTGAACATAGTTATTACTACCAAATTCTCCCACATCTGTACTGCTCTTGGTTTTCAGTCCTACAAAAATTTCAAGAATTTCCAACAATTAATTAACAGATTACTTTTAATTAACTAATTAAAAATCAGACTCTTTTGAAGTCTGATGGCAAGGACAATGATGTGGGCTTGAACACCTACTGTGTTCAGTAGGCTCAGAAAGATAACCCGAAAGCAAGTCATCTACATCTTGAATGAATGCTGTAACAATTCAGATATTTGATATTCTAAATACATGCATGCATCTTTGTTTCCTTTCTGATCAGAATTTTTCTTCTATAGAAAACTCCCTTTCAATAACAGTTACACAGAAAGGGTAAAGTTGTTGAAAAAGTCTCCCTAGGCAACTTTACATAAAGAGTATATACCCTGAAACATGTGCATCTGCCAAGACTTGTTGGGATGGGGATTCCATGTTGAAGAGCACAGTGGGTATTTTTCCTAGAAACTTCACTGAGAGATGCTGTTCTGTTGTAGACTTCCCAACTGAGATTTTGGAGTCTAGATGGAGCAGTACTCTGGGTACTGAACCAGAATAAACTAACAACAGTCCAGAGCCGACTTCAGCAAGGCCTTAGGGACTTCACAAGAACACAGCCTTCCTGTCAAGCAGAACCCAGGAGCATCAATTCTTTGCACTAGAGATGCACTATCAAAAACACCTCCAACACATGAGATCTATTCATGAATGGCTGGAAGCAAAATTGTTTTAGACTGTTCACCTAAATTCTAGTTTTTATACATATTTTTTAAAATCAAAATTTAATTCATTTTGACCAGAAGCTAAGGAAAGTATTTGTCTGAAATGCAAGCTAAAACTAGTTAGCTTTCTTGGACATTATTGGACTTAAATCTTATGCAGGGACAATTACCTTAAATGCTGTGATATAACTGATGAAGCTGGTTCCTGAGGTATGTGGAACACAGGGTATTTTTATGAACCAAGGAATTATGTGAATTTCAGTTAATTCCAGATACAAAGAGATCAGAGACTTCTTTCATCATGCCAGGTAAAACAAAAGCACTTTAGTGCTCACAGATAGAAATGAATGGAGGAAGAATGCAAAATATCACTTGGCAGCCAACTGACACCACACAATTTTTGTAAGCAGTTTCATGCTGCCCCTCAACTGGAAACCAACACTGGATAAGGAATGCTGCAAGGAAAAGTCCAGCAACTTCTCCACAATCCAGACACTGGCACCAAACTTCAAAATAAACCTGCCTGAAAAAAAGTTTTATCAACTATACTATCAGTCCAGCTTATTAGGATAAAAATTTCACCTACTTTCCAAAAGATTGACAGATGGACAGGTGATAGGCATTTCAAAGTTTGCTTTACTTACCCCTTTTTTTCTTGAACTATGAAGTTTTACATGGAACACTTTGTTCCATGTTGGCTCACTGTGATAGCTTTTATAACCATTAACCTTCAGTGCCAACACAATCTGAGAAGCTCCCACAAAATCAAATTTCAACAACTGAAAGTGCAGTTAAACTGCAAGAAATTGCAGCCATCTTCTCTTATCCCAACCTTCCCATGACAGTCCACACAGTACAGAAATATAATGCTGCTCTAAAAAAGCATGCAGAGTTTGCAGGATGAATACAACTTTTACCACTTCATCATCAAAAAACAAAAACAAAACAAAAACAAAACAAAAACACTCCCACACACCAGATAATGAGAGGGTAAGGCTGAGGAGGGGAAAAAAATTTTGGTGGGTTATCACAAAAAAAAATCTTTCCTCTCCTATTCCCCCAGGCATCACAAAATGTTTGAACCAAATCCGAAGTTTTCTGCCTTTCTCATATTTTTTAAGCCAATATTGATTCTGTTTTGGAATTACTTTTACCTTCAGAAGACCTTGCAAACCACCAATGCATCCTAAAGTTTCTCTGTGATAAGAAGGTATCTAGAGCAGTATTTGATGTATGGAAGGTTAGGCAAAAAACATTATGTGATTTACCTAAATCCACAAAGAGGATCAGAGGTCAGAGGATTAGAGGTCACAGGGCTGCAGGTTTTTGGCTTTTTAGATGCATGGAAAGCTGAGCAGACAGCATGAAACTGTGTCAGGAAACTGTGCATGAGCCATTTTTAACAGGCAGTTCAGTCAGCACTAGGACACTACTCAATATGCAAGTGGAAACAGAACCAGGTATCACTCTTCATTGCTACCCAGCTTTGGCAAACTTCACCAACTGAAGAATCAAAAACCCAAACAAAGCAGTCTCATCTTCTCTCTGCCAGTCCTCCAGATCCCCACAGGACATACAGTACAAGAAGTACCCTGCAGAAGGAACAGGCTGAATAGACTGCTTTTTTCCTGGGATAAATGACATAGAGGTAATAGCAGAATCAGCTGCACCCACTCAGCTCTGTGTAAGCCACAGCTCTCTTTACAGCTCCTCTTCATGGAAAAATTGACCTCCTCTGCAACTGTTGTTCTTTCTATGCAACGCTGAAGATTAATGCCATTTGTTTCTCTATAACACTGGAGCTGGATGCTATTGCATATATGTATGTCTTTTAAGATACTGTGACTGAATCAAAACTTCCATCTGGTTGAAGAAGTTCCCAGCTTTCAAATTTCTATCCAACTGAATCAGAGTGTGCACCCACTGCTATCATCACTTGGCTCATGCCTTAACACTGAATCTCCCACAGACACCTGCAGCCTGGCTGAATGAAGCAAATAGAAATTTTACCTGCATGAATGATCCATCCTCATTGCATTCTGGGATGAAGACTGCTTCCTGGGGCTTCTTTGCCTGTTCCAGTGCTTGAGCTCTCTCTAATCGACACTTGCTTTGGCCAGCATCTACAAAGAGAAAAGCAAAGCTCACTTACATTGCAATTTGGCCTCTCCAAAAGCTACCGGGTGACCCATGCACTGTGAGGGAAAAACCCCCAAAACAAATAAACAAAGCGTAAAAGACCACTACCTGCACATTCAAAGATAAATATGAACCTAGACATTCAAACTACAAGCCAGTTAATTAAGAGCTGCCTAATTTCCTAGTCAAATTTTCATGGTCATCTAAGGATCCTGGAAGCTTCTCAACCAGCATTGGAGCACAGTGTCCACACAATGAAAGGCCATTAACATTAACAGCCTGAAACTGGATGGCTGAGTATAAAACAAATAATTCAGGCTGAGCAGTGAGCTGTGTGGAAAAGAAGTGATGACCCCCTCTTTTCCGAGCAACTCTCCCAGGAAGATACTAAAATAGTCAGTCATCCATATGAACTTCCACCTTTGTGTGGTTCAGATGAGGCAGATATAAAGCCATTTCCTGCACTTTCCTGAAATTCAGCTTCTACTCTAGTCCCAGTGCTTACAGGCAGGTGGGCATTACCACTCTCGTATCAGTAACTCACTTTGGAGACAAGAAAAAAAATTTCTCTGCAAGCAGAGTTTAAAGGGGTAAAGATCTCAGTTCTTACTCCAGGCCAAGTGGAGCATGACCATAACCCCTTCCAGGTTGAGCTCAGTTTTACAGAGTATACCCAGATAAGTCTAAGTCTAATGACTGATGAGTCAAAAGAGGAAAGTTCTGCCCTGCAGAGATCCAGATTGACTCGGTGTTTACATTTAAAACATCAGGCCTAACAATCCTGCTGTTCAGTCTAGGAAGAGAAGGAAAACAGTGAACATCTGTTTCCATGGCACTCTGACACCAAAACTAGCACTTTCTTTCTTCTCCCATGAATCCACTGACTAAAGATTTTCAGTACAGAAATTTCAAAATCCTATAGCAGCACCACACAGAGTAAACAAGTTTCAATCCACATCGTACCAGGCAAGGAAATCATATAAGTTAACAACAAATTCCACTGGATCCCTGAAGTTCACATTCTGTTTCATAGATCACATGAACTTTGTCAACAGAATCACTTATATGAGCTCTAAATTAAGAAGTTGGTCAGGGTTCTTTACAGCAATTGAATTCACATTGCGTGGCAAAAGAAGTAACTTCCATCTAGGCATCTCTAGACACAGAAATCAATGACAATGCTGTAAATAGTTCTCATAAAGTCAGACCAACACTTTCAGGCCAAGAACTTTATTTATACAACTGATGACTCGAGAGATTAAGTTTCCAGTTTGCCAACATAGTTTCATTTTAAGCATATGACATTGCTTCTCAAGAAGGATTTCACAAGGCTTCTGAAATTATGAAAATCAAAGCATTCTCTCTGGAAAAATAATGATTCACAGCGATAGTATGCAGTACAGAAGGTAGCTGCATAGGCACTGGGTTAGAAAGCAACAGTTAATTCTGCCAATGACCACTGAGTGACCACAAGTTGATCACTTCACCCCCCTATGACCTCATGTCACTTCTGATCCTATGTCATTTATCTTTAGACTAATTTGTTTGTTGGGTGTTTGCACAATACCAAAGCACATGGAGCTTCAGTCTCAGGTGGGGCCATTATGCACCTGTATAAAGCATGAAATTGCTACAGAATAAAAAAAGACTTAAATAAAATTTACACTGGTTTTTTTTTCTAGTTATCCCATAAGCTTTGACATGGAATTTCCTTTTCACCTGCTTGCCAACATGACCAGACGATCAGACCTTGTTTGCACATCTCCAGTGGAGGATAGCCCTGCCAACTGATCCTTCCAAACACATGCTCACTCTTTCAGCTGAAAAGGAAGCACTGGCAATGCTTTTAACTGGAACAACTATCACCTGCAGATCCCCTGTTCAAGCTTAAGAGTCTAATCATGCTTCACATGACAGACGACATTACTACAAAACCAGATGGTGCGCCTGCACTTTGTTTCATAGCTGCTTGACTGAAAACACTTTCAACTTCTGCTTCATAGGAGACAACTAAGTAGCAAAAAAAAAAACCAAACCCAAAATCAGCATAGATTACAGAGATGTGCACTTGAAAGGAAAAAAATAGGTGTGAATTTCTTACGTGACAATCAAACCATAAGTTACCAAAGGAAAGTGTTTTCTAGTCTCTATATATGAGGATACAAGACTGCAGACAGGCATTTCTGGTTCCTCTCCTGAACATAAAACAGAAGCATAAAGCACTTCCACATAGCATCTGCTTTAGTGCTGGCACACTCACAATTACATGACTGAAACTGGATGCTTCAGCACAGAGCTGGTAGAAACAAACATTTTGTGATATCCCCTGCAGTATAAATACATTTGAAGCCCAGGCAGAAGGGAAACTAACACAGATCTTTGTCCAATTTGTCTAATGAACAAAGAAACATGCACAAGATTAAGCCCTTACTTTAAGAATATAAACACATTACTGCTACGGCTACCATGTCCCTCCCAGCAATTTTAACTGGCCTTTATAGATTGAACTCTCTACTCCCACCCAGCAGAGCACACTTCGTAGCACACCACCACTACATTGCAGTGTTTAAGAGCTCATTGTTGCTGCATCATCTTCTGCACTTCAATTGTTGGCTTAAGTGGTTACTCTTCACAAATTGCTGCTGAAGTACAGAGAAGACAGAGTTTTTCTCATGTTCATGAACAGTCAGGACTGCTTACTCCTCCCATCCTCCCTCACTGATTTCCAAAGGTCATGCCAGTCCTTTTAAAGCTTCGATTTGGAACAAACACCTATACACCATTCTGGGTGGAGAGGTGTATGCATATTGCTATCTTTTTTGTCAGTCTTCCACAGATCAGTTCCAGTAAAAACAGTGCCTTTAAGATCAACATTTACCAGTTTGTTTTTAAAAGGACTGTCAATCCTTCTCCTCACTCCACAGGCTGGTATTTTTATAATGTTTGCATCAACATGTGATTTCAGTGGGATGACTTCACCTTGCTATTTTTGCTTTGTTAATTAGAAAATGTAAAGTATTACATAAGTGCCAAGTGTTTAAAAAGTAGCTGTCAAATAGCTCACCCCAAATAAGATGCATTACAAATTTTACTAAAGCCTGATCTTATAATTGTAGGTTCATATACCCTATTCTGCATTTTGACTGCTTACCCAAGTGTTTCAGCACTTTCTTCCCTGTTTTTAGCAATGTTCTCTAGATATCAAACACCACGTTTATAAACCAGAATGACATTAATGCATTCCAGTTTCATGGTTCAAGCAGACTAAATTGGACACTTTTCCCTCCATTACATTAGGTGAAAACCAAAACAGCATAACTTCTTTTGAAAGCAGATCTGCTTAATTTTACTTTAAATATCTTCAAACTTGGGACAGATTTACTGTAGCTCAGAAAGCTGCCTTTTAAGGAAAATTAATCCTCAAGCTGGCAGCTGGCAATCAGGAGATTGTTAACTACAAGTGATGTTTTTGACATCCCTGGCCTAATCGGCACAATGCAGGTGCACATAATTTTGAATTTTGCAATGAAATTGGCTAGTTACCATGGCTGATCTTATCCATGAATAGTTTATTCAAACAAGACCACCATGTCCTTCATTATATATACACTCCACTCCTGAATACACACCAAGAATTCCAGCATCCTCTCTTCAACGGGCAGAGGCAGTATTGACAGCACACAACATCATGGTATAAAGACCCAAGCTCTCCTAAATAAAACATCTCCAGAATTCACATAACACTAGCAGCAAATTAATACAATGCAACCACCAAAATCTATTAAAGCTACTTTATTTTAATTCTCCTATGTTTGTATCCAAAGCTCAAATAGCAAAAATCAAGCAGCTTTTCAACTGGTTTGAGTTTCATTAGGTAACTGTCTCACAGTGGGGCCAGGTCTCTGCCAGACATTAAGCAGTTCAGCTAAAACACTGACATTAAAGTCATCAAGTTTATACCTATTTATTCAATTATCTGTGTATCTGCATAAAACAGACAAAAGTGGATCTCAGCAAACTATAAAAACATGCCTATCTATTGTACAGGTTATCAATCATTATTCGCTCACCTCACTGTTTTCCACTTCATTTGAGTCAAGTCCTACACCTGGAATCTCAAACTTCTTTCACCTACAGAGAATGGTTCAGGTTGGTAGGGGCCACTGGAGGTCATCATGTCCAAACTTCCCGCTAATGCACGGTCCCTTGGAGCACACTACTCAGGACTGAGTACAGACAACTACAGATATGTCCAGGCAAAGAGACTCTGCAACCTCTTTGGGCAGCTGTTCCAGTGTTCACTTACCTTCACAGTAAAAATGTTCTTCTTCATGTTCAGGTGGAACTACCTATGTTCTGGTTTCTGCCCATTGACTCTTGTCCCACTGCTTGGCACTACCAAAACACCTGGATCCATCCTGTGACACCCTTCTTTCAATATGCTTACACACATTGATGAGGTCCCCTCTCAGCCCTATCTTCTTCAGGCTAAACAGGCAGAGACCCCTCAATGTTTCCTCATAAGTGAGGTGCTTCAGTCCCCTCATTATCTTTGTCACCCTCTGCTGGACCCTCTTCAGAATCTCCCTGTCTCTCTGGTACTGAGGGGCCCAGAACTGGACACAGCACTCCAGATGTGGCCTCACCAGAGCTGAGCAGAGGGGCAGGATCACCTCCCTGGACCTGCTGGCCATGCTCTTCCTCATGCACCCCAGGACACCACTGGCCTTCTTGACTACATGGGCACTGCTACCTCATGGACAGCTTGTCCACCAGGACCCCCAGGTCCTTCTGCAGAGCTGATTCCCACCAGGTCTGCCCCCAGCCTATACTGGTGAAGGAGGTTATTCCTTCCCAGGTGCAGGACCCCACACTCTGTTGAATTTCAATAAGGTACCACACTCCTCATCCCTCCCACTCTCAGATCTTTCTGAAGAGTTCCACAGCCTTCCCAGCCTTGAATCAACAACAAACTTGCTGAAGAGGCATCTGTCCCTTCATCCAAGTCACTGACAAACAAGTTAAATGAAAATGGACCCAATATTGAACCTTGGGGGACATCACTAGTGACAGGCCTCCAACCACACCTGTGCCACTCACCCAATCCCCTGAGACCTGAGTTCCCACAGCTCCCAAATCATTTCACTGTCCATGTGTCCAGTCTGCACTCCCTGAGCTTTCCTGTGAGGATATCATGGGAGAGTGTGTCAAAAGTCTTCCTGAAGTCCAGGTGGACAACATCCACTACCCTTCCCTCAGCAACCCAGCCAGTAGTCCCACCATAGAAGGCAATCTGTTTGATTAAGCATGGCTTCCCCATCCACGCTGACTGCTCCTGACCACCTTCTTGTTTTCCTTTCACACCAATGCACTTTGTTCCTTTTTTGATATACACATTGCATTACTGCTCTAGAGTTCTCTAACTTAATCAGAACATGCCTGGATTTGAAAAGTGATTGAAAGTGACCTTTTAGATTTTACTAACTGCTGCCAAGGAAGAACACTCTTATTCACACTCAAGGGAGAATAAACCAAGTTCGAAGACAAAACACATGGATCCAGTGAGCAGACAAAGTGGTTTCAAAACATCATCTCCTGTCCAAAGAAAATAGTAGGTAGAAAAGATTATCTTCAAATAACCCATCAGTCAGAAGACCTGCCTTTCTAGCACATTAGCCAAAATCTGTGTTCATTTCCTGTGTCCCAGGAGAAAGGCTGAAGATCCTGTTACAATCTCCAACAGTAACTTACAGACAGGTTCACTCTGCAGTGAGTTGTGATCTCAGAACAAACTCTATACCAGAAGTCTTATTAATCTAATTAATAAATCTTAAGAGAACTTTTAGAACACTCCCACAAAGTAATTAAGCAAGCCAAAGAAGCTCCTAGAAATCAACCAGTTTACACAGAACTTTAATGTATTCTAAGCCACAGATATATACCAATAAAGCAATCACTGCATAAATGATTCTTGGCAAGCTGTCAAGATTAAGTAAGATTAAGAAGTATTTGTCCTTTGCCCTTGCAAAGTTTTGGGGTATAACTCTTATTTAACATCAGATATTATGATGCCTCCTAGGAAAAATGCTTGTAATGCTAAAGTAACTGTGTTACTTTAGACACATCTGTACTATCTGGAACTGTTCTCTAGAATCTCATCAGTGAGGCTCCATTTCTCAGGGCTGCCATAATTTGATCATTTTAAGCTACTTCTGACTTTTAACCCGTTGTGATATGTGAGAGTTTGGAGGGAGTTCAGATAATTTAGCACTGAAGGAATTTCATTGAAAAGCAGGTGAAGAAGCTCGCAACAAATAAGAGTTGAATAAGGGCTATAGCTCCCACAGGGCGGGCAAGATTTCATCTTTAAAGGTCCTTAAGTTTCTTGAGAGGGAACAGAGCATTAAGTTGAATCAAAAAGGTTCTGTTCTCACTATGGAAACCATTCTGTTTTCCTTGGCATAAGCACAGTTCAAGTCATCAGCATATACACTGGAAACCTATGGAAATATGGGCTGCAGCAGAACTATGCCTTGCTGTCCACAATACACTTTCTTTTTTTACTTATTTTAGTCACCTGTTGTTTTTCCCCTCTCAGAGAGTGAAGCACAAGTTAGAATTTCTCGTTCCCCAAGGATAAGTTCTTGGGTGCAGTATCCTTTTTGCAAGTGCACAATACAGACCTGGCTAATAGCCTGTAGTTCAGCACAGCTGTCTCACATATGCCCAGATTTGCCAACAACTGTGATCTTTATGCACTAGAGGTGATGTTCCTAATGCAGCTAGACAAACAAAATGCCTTTCAAGAGCAGCACGTATGGAAATGACTAGCTAGGTTAAATTTGCATGTGATAGTTAAAAGAATATTCCTACTTCACTAGGATTGGCAGGAGTGTCAGTGGGTTAAAACCACGACGTGCAGTTTACAAATACTCCCAGGTTGTTAGGCACTGTAGAGTACCACATGGTAAGAGGAAAAAGAAAAGGAGAATGCAAGTTAGCTTCAACTAAACATTTCAGTTGCATCAGAGAGGAGAAATAAAGTGTACTTTACCTGTACCTAAGAAAAAAAAAGTCTCAGTTATTTCTTTGGGACTCTGAAATCACAATATGCAGTAGGCTATGCAGTTTGGGAAGCAAATTCTGTCTACTTCCAGACACAGACAGTTTAGTATACAGATGTATTGTATTTCAGATCTCATGTTTTAAGCAACTGAACAGTGCCAGTTCATATGCCAATATCAGCTATGGAGCTGCTTATCTAAGACACTGCTCAAGGGATTAAAGTATGAACAGGACTCTCACCATACTGCTTCTTATTGTGATACTCAAAAATGTTTTACTTGCAAGAACAATCCAAGTGCTTCTTAAGCTCTTCTGTGAAAAGTTCTGGGTTTCCAGCAGTTAGAAACAAGCCTGATTCAAAGGCCTCAATCTATGCTATGGGAGAAGCTACCATAAACCAACCCAGCAGTGGTGAAAAACAAACAAAAAGAATCATACAAGTAAGTTTTTTCTAATGAGAAACTGTTTAAATTAGAGCAATATTTGAAGTCAAGTTCATAATTCACCTAAACTGTAAAGTCTGTCAATACACTGAAAAGGTATTTCCATTTTATATCAAGTAATTCTAACAAAGATATGTTTTTAAAATAGTAAAAAAGCTTTTATAAACAAATGCCAGGGTTAAATTAATTCTTTTTACTCTGTCACATGGATTTTAATGAGTTTCTCCTATCACTTTAATCCACTGCCAAAAACACCTGTGCCATCTGCCCTCTGAGCCAATTGTACCCCCAGAAAATAGACTTCACTTTATTTTTCACTTCACTGTGAATGCAAACCATTTGTGTGACAAGACAACAATAATCCTTTAAAAAGTTTCAACTTCATCTTTAGACTATGCTAAAAAGCTGAATTGAGGGACAGTATTCTCACTTCTAAGCACATGTGTAACAGCAAACAGAAAAAAAAGTGCCATGTAAAGTACTGCATGCACTACCTTCTTAATTAGCTCAGCACAGAAAGGCTATGTATGCCTGAAAAGTGACTGGATATCCAGTGTGCATCATATTCTCCCCCACTCCAAATCCCTGTCAGTCAAAGGGTCAAAGGTGTCTTGATTCCTCATCAGCACAGGAAGTAAGGAAGAAGTCTGATTTCAGGATTTGGTTTTGTACTTCCATGGGGCCAGTTGTTTCTGTCTGCAGACATGTATTTCAGCCTTTTTTCAGTGATCTCTGTGTCTCCTTTGCCTTCTTTCACTGATAATTCAATCAGCTCATACTCTACTGCCTCAACCAAGGCTCAGACGCCCATGCTTGCAGGAATGCACAATTCCAAATCAGACTGCTCTCAGAGCACAGCACTAAACCCAAAGGTCTAAGAATTCCGTTTCTGATGAGGTTGGCCTGCTGTTTCTCCTCTCAGAGGCGTTTGAAGCCCACCTACCTTTGCAGCGGCCACGATGTGTCACGCTCAGACTCGGCTCACGGCATTTGGCTCTCTGGTAGTCGCACATGGACTCGTACGTCCTGCCATCAGAGGCACACAGGGGCTTGGACTGGGACCTGGAGCAATGCAGGTTACACTGGGGGTCTCTGTCACGGTCGCTTATTAAAAACTGCAGGAAGTAAAAAAAAAAAGGAGATTAAAAAAAACAGTGTTGTTTGGTTTCCCAAAACTGAGCACAGTGTATTTTTTTTTTCTTTATGACAATAACAATATGACTATAACGCATTTTAAGCGCATGTTTAGCTGAACAAAGCTAACTTTGCCTGAAGGGAACTTAAAATGAAACATGTACATCTTTAAAAAAAATTAACGGTCTTTGCCATTCCATTCTCTTTAATAAAATGGAAACATTACTCACTCTGCCTCACCTCTAAAAAAGTAAGATGTGCACAGCCAAACACAACTCACACGGGAAGGGCAATACTGAGTCACTACAGCCAAGCTTGCCCAGTGCTGTGCCACAAACAGTATTTGGTACCAGACAATTTTTGTCAAAGACACAAAAAATTTATCACCAAAGACAGAGGAATGCAAATAAACTGTCAAGATTGGCCTTGAATGTGACCATGTTGAACCATTCATGTGACCAGTTTTATATCATCAGTGATGTTTTTGAAAGCATTGTTGATATTATCTGTAAATACCACCTGCAAGAGCATACCTGCACACTCCCAAAGTCACATTTTATTCCTTCCTGATGGCACCCAGCACAGCTGGCAATTGCACTCCATGCATCTCACAATCTAATTGCACACTATGTGAAAACCTGTTTTGTTTCAGAAGTTTCAATTTTTATCATCTTTCTGCCTACCTCTTCTTCCTAAGCATTCCACTATGAGGCAACCCATTTTGTACAAATGTAGCATTCCATGTCAGTCTTCTGTAGTTCAAATAATCCCAACCTTCCAATTTCTTACCCAGACCACTTCTCCCCATGATCACTACAGTTTTCCTTGGCATTCTGCTTTGTTTTTGGTGATGGGAAACCCACAACGCATATTAGTCCCCATCTTCTGTCTGCTTGTTCCCTGCAAATCCCAACATCTGGAAGTAGTTTACTGCTGTACCCTCTACTCTGAGCTGCCTATAGGGATACCCAGGTCTCGTTCCCAAATTCATATTGTTTTCCTGACACCTTTCGATAACCACTTGCAGAGATTTTTGGCAAGTCACAATAGCAGCAGCCTTTTTCTCTTCCCATACTACCCCACTCAGCGGTTTGTCAGGCCTTTAATTATTACCCATCACCTGCTCACAGTAAGATTTCAGAGGAATCTTCAAACAAGTTGCATGAAGATTAAGCAAAGAAGAGGCAAGTCAAACCTGCCTTGCACTTCCTCGTCCCTACCTCCCATTTCCACAGCCTCTTGGAAGCCTGGGGCCACCAGAGCTGCTGTCTAACACACTGATATCCCAGCTTGCTGTCAAAGCAGTTCTGAGCTCAGCAGTTCAGAGCTGGCTGGCAAATGGGCACTGGCTGACACCCTGCCTGTATGCACAAAGCCACAGCTCTCCAAGTGTGTTGATAGCTGGATGCCTTACAGGGAAGTGTGAGTCACTGCCATAATCACCTTGGTGTTACAGTTTCCTACAAAGCTGTCTACTCAATGCTTTGAGGTTAAAGCTGTTGAAAAAACATTGCCTGAAGCCTAGTTTGGGTTGGTTTTTAACCACTCTGAGAACATGCATCTCTGAAATTTGGTTGTTGGTGGGTCTTTTCATTTTTTCACCAAAAAAAAAATCTTTTCTCCCTAGTTAAATGAAAAACAATTGAGAAGTTTCATATTTTCATACTGTACTGCTGGATCTTTGAAGATTAATGTATTACTTAAAACCCCTATTTAGACATGACAGCTGGGAAAAGGAAGCAAGGTTTGCATTCATTTTACTTCTGGTGGAGCAAACTTTTTTTAAAATCTCATCTGTCACAGACTTGACATGTTTGTTACAGCACTGTTTTTGAAATGTTTTTGTTCCTTTTCTGCAACACATTCTATAACCTGGCAACACCTGCTCCAAATGGGAAATTGGAAAATTTAAACCTGAAGGCAATTTTAAATTGTTTATAGAGACCTGGACTAGACTATAAAAACACTGTAAAACTGGGCCAGATTTTTTTATTTTCGGTGGTTGGACTATCACAACTTAACTTGGAGTTGCTCTGGCTACAGTAACATCTGTCTGTCACCCCCAAAACGCAAAGATTGGTAAACATACAGCAAAAAGCAACAGACTGAAAATGCTGAAGGCTCCTCCCAACATGTGATGTCAGACACTGAGAGACTCATAGGGCTTTTCAGGTTTCTGTATGTATAAACAGATTTTCAAAGCAGAGCTGCCTGATAGGACAGTATGGTACACAGGCAGCAATTAAATGTCCAGTTCAACACAGATCTCCTATTTATCACAACTGGAGACTTGAGCTACTGGCATGAAAATTTTTGCGAATTCCTTGTCAGAAGCTGAGTTCCACAAGTATGAGTTATCCAGAGATTAAACAAAAAATCTAGAATACTGGTTCTCAGCATCAAACCATTTTACCAACTTATTGAAAGTCATCTTGTATCATGAAAACTCATTTACCTTCTGCAGCCTGTACCAAAATACTTAGTGTGGAGGAGGCTTATGTATCAAGAATACCCCTTCTTCATTCTAAAGAATAAAGTTGTTCTTAGGGCCGACAAACAAGTTATACCTAAGGCTGTGGAAGAGCTTTCCTTAGGTGCCTCCTTGCAGACAGAGAAACAATTTGACATTGATTAATTATGAGGGCCTGAGGAAACATGCAGAGCACCCCAATGCAGTCTGTGAAGTTCTTGCCTACCCAAATTAAGCCAAGAACCACGTTATTAGAAAAAAAAAATTGAAAAATCAAAAGCCTTTTTAGCATTTGTAATTTGGATTACAGTAGGGCGCCCACACAGCATGTTCGGTGCTTTCCAGACACTGAAGATGCCACACCTGCCTTGCCAAAAAAGTTTATGGTTTACATAGTTGCACAAGATGGTGCTTGTTTTGTTCAGGTAGATTGTAACTGTGTCAATCTGCATTAAATTCAAGAAGGATCCAGGATCACACCTGTCTGATCGGAGTTCTTCTCACGCAAGCAAACGTTGCCAGAAAGGCCAGCAAGATCTCCAGGAGATCCAAAGGGCTTCAAAAACTCCCCCTAAGAGCAGGATACCTGCTCCACTGTAGCTCACAGCCCATATCTTTGCTCAGCGGCCCTGACAGCTTTATTCAGGTATAAAATGGTGGTTCTTTGTCCCCCTTCTTAGCAGGTAAGCATTCATGCTGCAGAAGTGATGGTCAATACAACTACGCACAGACATTTAATATACTAAATGTTTTGAGCGTACATCCCCTCCCACCCAGCGCAAGAAGTCTTCCTTTAGCATTCTGCCGGTCTGAAAGCATGACCTCCTCTGCAAGCAACCTCAGCTGCATGAAGAAGAAAAATGGATGAATGCAAAGCATGTCTTCTCAGGGGAGACCCCTTGGTTCTCTAATTTTAACAGCTAGGACCACAATCCATATGTAGTCAGTTTTATTTTATAATTCCAATTTTGAGCAAGAAGGCACTGCTTTCCCACGGGCACAGCCCTGCTCCAGAAGAGCCCCTTGGTCACTGCTGGAGATACTGCTGAGCCGGGCTGAGGGCTGTGAGCAACGTGCCCTAATGCCTGGTACCCACCCTCCCCAGACACAGCTGAGACAGGAATGTGATTCACTGGTCTTTCCAGGGGAAAAGCAGCAAGGTGAATATTCTGCCTTTAATGCCAAATGTCCTACGATGACCTTTGAAGCTCAAATCAAAGCCTGGTGTCCCAATAGCTCCAGGATGCACACACAAACAGACTTTGCAAACAACAGAATTGCTACTCACAGAGCGGCACTCGGTGCTCTACTCAGACACACAATGTGACCAAACCTGGACTCGGGGAAAAAGCAAACCTGCAAGCATGTGCAGCACCAGCACGTTTCCAAGCTTCATCTAGAAAGAGGAAAATAATTATCTTGGCTCTGAAATTTCTCAAAGCTCCTTCTTGATTTCTGTGTTCCCATTTGTTTCAGAGCAGACTACATCCAAAGCAAATGGGATTGGAGACAGCTTATCAGTTCTTTATCTCCTCCCTTTTCCTTCATGAGAAGAAAGCTATTAAAAGTAGAACTAAAAGGAAAACAAACAAACCACCACAAACACAAAACCCCATCTAAAAAAGAAAAACAAAAACAAACAAAAAACAAACCAACCCCCTTCCAAAACTAGAAGGAATCATCTATTTTAAAGGAAAAAGATAAAACTGATCAGATTGCAAATGGGATCCGTTGAATATATGCTCAATGCTAAGATAAGTAACACTAGTATTGAGCAACAGTATTTGTATTTATGTGACATTTATTTACACTAAGGGAGTCTGCACAGCACCTATTCCAGCCAGTTTGAGTCCCTGCCCTAAAGCATTACCAGTTCAATGCAGCTCTCAGAGCATCTTTTTATGTCAAATGTTCTATCTGTATAAGGACACAAACCTCCTCCTCTAGCAAATACATTTACACAGGTGCTTGCAGAAACCACTTCCCAAACTGCTTTCTGCTTCTTCAGACTTGAAAAGAAAAAGGAAAGATAAGAGGTCAGAACGAAGTTAACTTTGCCAACAAAGCATATCTGTTCTTTTTCTCCACACCTCAACACCACTGCTGACAAACAACAAACACTGATTAAAGGGTTTTTAATGCCTGTGAAGGAAAGCAGACTCCCTGCAGCTGCACAGCAGCTGGGAACACTTGTGTTATTTAGCAGAAAAAGGTCTGACCCCACAAGTGAAAATGAGCTTGGTGGTCACTCATTCTATTCACCATCTGGGTACATTATAAGCACAAACAGAACAGCACAGCCTTTTGTGATGGAGGTAACAAGAAATGGCCAAGGCATTGTAGTACCACAGTAACATGCCTTAGCAAGGCTTCAGGGAAAAGAGGGAGCAAGGGACATGAACGTGAGAAAGTGGAAATCTATTGAGAAACAAACCTAGAGTTCACTACAGATCAAAACAGAGGTGCCTCTGCTATTTAGCAGCTTCATTTCAGATCAGTACTGCAGAGTGCTGCTGCCTAACAAAACTCAGATAGACAAAACAGCACATGCAATACTTTACTCCTGTTTTGGCAGATTTCAAGTTTGAAGACCCTTAAAACACGTCTTGGGAAAGTGTGATTCATCTAGGTATATTCATATTGCACACCACCCACTCATTAGTCAAAGCACTCAGACTGGCCTGATTTAAGTACCAATGAGCAAGTCCTTCCCAGAGAGAATTCCCCAGGAAAACCATACCATTTTACACATTTAGGGGAGACTATAAACTTCTCGACATTTTTGTTGCTGTTGGAAAGAATCATTTCACATTTTTATGCCTTGGTTTCAGGCTCCAAACTGGTGCAACCAGCTATTCTGGAGGCAGAACTGGAGCCAAGTTCCAGTTTTAATCATGGCTAGACTCTCAGCCCCATGGCAAGTTGCCTACAGGGCACAAGCACTTCAATTTCAACCACTGGTTTTGGTCTTCAGCCAAGTTTTCCTGCCATGGAACCATAAGCCTAGCAGGTTTCACGGGGGTCAGAGATCCTGTTCTGAGCCAGAGACCCAAAACCCCTCACTTCTAGGAATAGAGAGAGGAAAATCTGAACGTCTTAAAAACTCTGTCAGGGTTTGCAGTCTTACACATGCAGAAAGACATCAATCAGCCAGAGCCACCAAACTCCCAACAGCTGACCAGGCTGTCCAGACTCTGTCCTGGAAGTGCCCATGCAGCCTCTGAATCTAGCAAGTGAAACATGGCTTTTGAAGTGAGCTTCCTGGGAAGTTTGTCATGTGTTTTGGGGCAGTGGAAGGAAGAGATTGATTTATCTTAATATACTCTTTTTGGAAATGCTCACAAGTTTGTACGTCACTGGCAGCTGGATAACCTTTTTAAGACAAAGTTTCTCAAAGTCCTGTATCTTAAGAAGTTCCAGTGCTTAGGTGGGGTTTTTTAGCATCCTACAATTCTATACCAAGACTTAAAGCTTCTCCCAACAAATTTCAGAAGGGCACTACCCTCAGGCAGAAGGTACTTACAAGAAAGATATTGTAATACTTTTATTCCCTGAGTCACCCTTCCTGCAAAGTGAAGAGTCAAACCTAAGTTAAAGCATCACTTATATTTCAACCCCAAGCCTCCAGCTGTGCAAATAAGAATGGATTCAAAGCACAGAGCCTGTGCTTGAGGATGGTAAAGGCTGAGCAAATGTATGGGATCACACAGCAAAGCCAGCAATCTCTAAATTTATTTGCATGAGTTGAATTCAAGGCAGTTTTTTTGCTCTTACAGGCTAGAAACCTCATTTTTCTACAGTGATTTTTCCTTCCTTCATACTATCCTCCCTCAATCCTTGCTTTGTGTAAGCCACTACAATGAAGGGCAGCACTTAAATATTAAGCTTCATCTGTTAGATGAGTTTTAGCTAGAAAATAATACTTTCGTTTTCTTTGCAAACTGATCCCCAAACATGACGTGGCAGCTGCATTCTATTTTTAGAAGATGAGGTACTAGATCCAGAGAAACTGCCTAATGGAGTATTTGAAGTGCCCACCAAAGGTTTGGGAGAAACCCTTAAAATTGTACTTCATCTCAGAGCAGCTCTCTGGGATTTTTCTTGTTGTGATTTTGTTGTTCAAAGAAAAAAAAAGCCATTGCAGTCAGGGAGTGAACTTTTAAAATTTTCTTTTTTTGCTTTTGACATGCAAGTTTCTGAAAGTGGTGCTTAACTACATTTACTTGTGGGAAAGAAAATGCCAGAGACACCAGGGACAAGAAATTCATTTCATATTTTAAAATAATCCCTCCTCCCACACAATTTTTATATCCACATGCCTGAATCACCTTCATAAAATCCAATTTCAGTTTTTTAAGTCACAAATTTAAGCATCTCATAAGTTGAGTAGACCAATCATCTGAACAGAGGAGGAAACCAAAACTTAAACACAAAACAAACTTCATCTTCAGTCTCACATTTCTACACAAAACTTCTAAATCTTTCTTGTTAATCTGGCAGTATTAAGGTTGAGACTGATTTATTTGAAGTAATTACTTCAGTTTCTGTTAAAACTCACTCTCCTACTCAGAGTACTCCTGCAGCCAAGGTAACGTGTAAGCCTAGAACAAATTTAAGATTAAATTTAATTTGTCAAACACATTGACAAGAAAAGGTATGTTTAACTTGGACTATTTCTTCTCTTTATCTTTGCTACTATACATGTTAAACTAGATAGAAAATCCAAATGTTTGAACAGTCAGGCAATGAACTTTTTGTCCCAAGAGAGTAACAGAAAAATTTCTATTAATATAAAATGTGGCATCTTGTCTTCACTAAATTGTATTGTTTAATAATATGATCCAGTCTTTCCAGCGTAAGGAGTCCCGTGCTTATTCAGCATAACTCAAAAAACAAACTCAAAACATCCTACAGTATACCTTATGCCAAGTTAATCTCTCAGTAACTATATCCCCTACATTAGTCTGTCATAATGACAGTTGAAGCTGTTTGATCTCCACTAGCAATTGTAGCAGGATTACAACTTTGTGCTGTCACTAGGCGAGAAGTCAGCTATTCCATTGTAATGGGGCGTGTTTTCCTCAAAAGAAGCTCTCGGAAAAGCAGAAGGGTTGAAGTAATACCAGGTGTACACTTCAACAAAGGACAGTAGCTCAAGCAAGATTTCCATGAAGAGTGATCCCCACACTTACCCAAACGTTAGCATACTGAATGCTTCAAACCATTGCACAGACTCTTCCCTCTCAGCCCCAGTTCTCCCGAGTCATGGAGACTTGAAGAATGTACTTTCTTATCCTCCACTGTAAAAACCACTAAAAGTCAGTTCTAGGATTTGTAGAGTCCTGCACACTGGCATGGGAATTCTAGCCACTTAGAGAAAGTGGCTGTGAAATAATACTTTCTTGAGCCTATTTTCCCTCTTGTACTACTTTTAGCAGGACTGGCCATGCAGTCAGCCTAGGAATCCTTCTTCTCCATTTGCAAGAGCTTGGAGTACTGGAATAGTCTTGATACAAGCTTTTCCTGTGAGTCTTTAGTTTGTTCTGTGGGGTTACACAAACTGCAAGCATGTCTGATGACAACTATAGCTTTGCTGAAGCATTCTTAAGTTAGTAAGTTCTTTGTTGAAGTACAAATTCTCTGCTGATTTTCCATCAGTAGCCTGATAGGTATAAAGGGCTTCCTTTTAAATCCAAAACGCCTAAAATTTGTCTTTACCACCTCACATCAATTCATCCAGACCCCCTTCTCTTAGGCACCTTCTCATGCTGCCTTCCCCTCAACAACTCAAAGTACTTTGCCCTTTACTTGCACAGTGTTATTGCTGAAGAGTAGGCACCTACTCTAAATGGAGTCTTCAAGTTAGTTGATAAATACCCCATACTAGCAAGATAAAATGACATATTCTCCTCCCATAACCTTCTTCCCAATAAGACAAGTTTCTAGCCGTGCCAAAGGCTGCCCACTGCAAAAAGCTTACCAAAGATGGCTTTGTGACATCCTAAACACTGTCTCCTATGTAAGTACCATTCCCTTTGTCATGCACACAAGGTACATTATGTAAGTACTGAGTTTACCTCAGGGCAGATACCCTTTTCCCACTTTCTAGTCTATATTCATTGTCCCCTTCAGTCACAGCCATACGTATTAGACACTATTACTGTAGACAAAGCAGGTGTATGAAGACCACCACCACCTCTGGAACTGCTATTCTATTCTGCTAGAAGATAATCTCATAAGGAGACATGATGATTGAACATAGTTTACAAACACAGTTTGACAGCCACATCTTCAGGGTTGAGCTCCAATGGAAATAAAACTACAAAGGCACTTCTTCCATCACAAATTATTTGTCCTTTTAGATCTTTCAGGATGGAGAATGCCACCCATTATAACTCAATAGCTCTACAAACTTTGGTCTCAAAATCAATTCCTCAAAAATGCTGAAAGCAGCATTCAAATTGAAGCTGGCATTCAGCCTTTATTATGTTTGTTGTAACTGCTGCCAACAGCAGAACCAAGAAGTAGATATTGGAAATAGCTGATCTCATTAGTTCAAAACCTATCAAGGGCTGGCTGCCCATCAGGAGACACATACTAAATGAATGCCAAGTCTGAAATTCCATTGCACAGAAGGGATATTAAAAAAGGAGTTACCGAGATCACTCAAGGGTTCACATTCCTTAACTATATTCTTACCCCTTTATGATCCAAAGACAATGCTTAACCAAAGTTGGCTGCATCAGGAGCTTCTCCCAATTTCATGCAGCTTTACATGTACTATCATCAGCACGCCAGTGCCAAAGCTTCTTAAGCACTTCTGGGGACAGAAGTCTCCTTCTACAGGGCTACCTTGCCATCTCCAGAGAGCTGTTCAAACTTGGGTTCTGGCCTAACCAGCTATACAGAGTAATAGCCTTCACAACCCCCATAGGCCTCAAAGCTACACAGAATAATAAAGCAAGTAGCCCCTATTGCTCTATTACTCCTCTGAAGTGTCAGAGACGGCAAAACTGAAAAAAAGACTGGAATTTCACCTTGTTCATACATAATATCATGTACCCTTTTTAAATAGAGTAGCTTGAGAAAGCAGCAGCAGCTCTTACATTATGTATTGCTCTTACAGCAGCTCTTACATTATGTATACATAATGTATTACTAACATTATTGCAGTACTGTTAAACAGAAAGGGTTTCCCTAACATCATAGAGGATGTGTTATCCCTGGATTCTAGTATATAGATTAAGAGGCAAAAATAGACATATTCTCCTTACCAGAACAGAACTGTTCAATTAATAGATAAATTAACTATTGAGTTAACTGCCATGAGGTACTATTCACGCCCCCTACAAATCACTACAGCAGTGATGTCTACCTTCATATACATCTGATCTACAGACAGTTTCAGACTCAACTTTATACAAGTCAGACAATAAATTTCAAAAACA
This sequence comes from Anthoscopus minutus, assembly GCA_013399455.1. Taxonomy (NCBI): domain Eukaryota; kingdom Metazoa; phylum Chordata; class Aves; order Passeriformes; family Paridae; genus Anthoscopus; species Anthoscopus minutus. Next base: position 35,669 of record VWYI01034103.1, read on the forward strand.
CAATTTACAAATCTTAACTCTGGTTTCAGCAGGCCAGCAGAGAGTCTTCTGAACAGCCCTTCAGTAGGATGCTGTTGACATCATAAGGATCCCAGGCTTGGCTTAATACTCACTACTTCAAGTGCCAAACCCATCTTGGTGTATTCCACAGTGACCCAAGGCAGACACATTAAATGCAAGGCAAGTTTTACATTCAGAGTGAAATAATCCAATCCTGTTAACCAAGAAAAAACTGTGCCAGCCAAGAATTTAGACCAAGAGGGAAAGAATCAGGAAAGGAAGTATGAAACAGAAATGAAACTCCGGTCAAAAGTCAGAAAAAATAAACTTTTCCTCCCAACTCCCCTAAGGGAAAGATTCATTGTTTCATTACTTCATTATGTAGTTCTGTTTGCATTGTAATTTACAGTGTCCAACAGTAATTCTCATCTTTCTAATTACATTGAAACTAAATGCTTCCCTCCGTTTTGCAGGTGTAACCATCCAGTTTAGCCCTGTGAAGAAAGTGCTGGACAACGCTTTCTTGGACTGTCAGGCAGTTACAGTCTTTTGAGACAGCACAGGCAGTAGCAGAGAAGTTTTCCCCACTACCAAAATCTTTCTAGATCACAAACTGAAGAAGCTTCAGGATAGGAACTTCCATTCTGCTGGTATGAAACTAATTCTCTGCTTCCGCTCCTGCCTCAAAAAAAAAAGTCAGTTAATATGACAGTCTAAGTATATGATAAAAACCTTTCTATAACAAACAAGATGCATCATCTGGTTGCTTTAGGGGTTGGAAGTGCTGCAGAGAAACACTTCTAAGTTAAAATGTTTACGTGAGGCAAAAAGGGAGGACCTTTTTAGCAGCACTATGGTTAGCTCTAATGCCATCATCTTCTGTCAGTGACAGATAACATTGAGAAGAGTTAATATGCTTCCCAATTTCTGCAGACAGGATTTGTTTACAGTAATTACTTGTGCCTTTCACAAAAATTGTAGCAGTAACCTAGGTGCTGTCTGCTGAACTTTGAGAGGAAAGAAAAACAGGTAAATCGTCTCTACAGCACTGCCACTCACTGAAGAGCCAAACTAGGCAACACCACTTGAAACTATTAAGTTGTTAGTATGCAGGGTTTTCCAGACTATTCAAGTACAGTTCACATACCTTCCAATAGCTTGGGAGAAAGATGTTGCATTTTAGCACCACTGCTGAACTACCCAGCAATATTACTACATACCAACATGAAAACCTGCTTTTGCATGAAAATCTGTTTACACAGGTCAGGCATATTTTCCATACTAATGTGACAGATGTGGTTTGTATGATGTTCCCAGCAGAACCTCTCCTGCTGAGCTCTACAAGGAATCATAGAACAGAATCATTTAGTTTGGAAAAGACGTCTATAATCAAGTCCAACCATTAACCAGGCACTGCCAAGCTCTCCACTAAACCATGTCCCTAAACACCATATCTACACATCTTTTAAATACCTCCAGGAATGGTGACCCAACCACTTTCCTGGGCAGCCTGTTCCAATACTTGGCAACAACTTCAGTGAAAATTTTTTTCCTAATATCCAACCTAAGCCTCCCCTGGCGCAACTTAAGGGCATTTCCTTTTGTGCTGTCACTTGTTACCTGACATAAGAGACCAACGACTGCCTGGCTACAGCCTCCTTTCAGGGAGTTACAGAGAGCAATAAGGTCACCCTGAGTCTCCTTTTCTCCCGACTAAACAATCCCAGTTCACTCATCTGCTCCTCAGACCTGAACTCAAGACCCTTCCCCAGCTTCACTACCCTTCTCTGGACACACTTCAGCCCTTCAGTATCTTTCTTGTAGCAAATGGAAGCATCTCTAAGCTGTCAGGTTGCTGCTCTGCAGTTTTATTACTTAGAATGGGAAGCAAGGACAGTGGTGTCTTCCAAAGAAGAAATATTTACAGGTACCTTGATGCTGCCCCAGACTGAGGATAAGAGTTTCCCCAGGAGAATACAAAATCCCTTTTCCACCAAAGCACTTCCCTTCCTCCCCACAATGTTATACATACATTTAACCCCCACACCCAAGCAGAAAGGTGTTAGTGACTGATCCTAATACAGGCTGCTCACTGTCAGGTTGACAGTTTTTTCACAATATTTTGTACTATAGAACTGTTTGTATTAGTATGTTTACTTTCAAGCTGCAGAAAGGGCAATTCTAGCTAAGCTGAACTATTTTTCACATTTTTGGTGAGGAACTGCAGAATACTCATACTGCTTATTGCTAAAAGCAGACGTGCTTTCATTATTTTCTGTGGAAGTAAGTTTCAAGTATTTCCGGTTCTACAGAGTTTCACTTTAAACACAAGTTAACTTAACTTTCATTGTCACCAAGCCCTTTCCGTTAAAAGCTATCCAAGCCAGCGGGCTTTAATATCTTTGGTTATCTTAGGTATCTTTTTTGGTATTATCATACATGAGTTTCTGTCTAGGACTGACAGCATTCCATACAAGTACCCATCTCTTGTCCAAATTCAAACAGCACTTGCCAGGTTAACTTTCTTCCAGTTGCACTTCACTGGGGGTCTGGAAGTGCTCAGCATACTTTGTGCATCTCTCTAGTGGAAGCTAAAAAATTTCTAAATCACTTATCAGTCTATTTCTGCTGTCTGCCTCCCTGAAGGGAACAGGATATCAGTCTTAATATAAGCAAATATGAGACCTTTGCACAATAAATCTTTGACACAGATAATTGGCAAGATTTTTGCCATCTCTCATCTTCCTTTTCAGGGCATGTTATTGAAAAAGCTGTGGGAAAATATCTGTGGTTTTATCTGGATTCCTCAGATTTTCTGGATCTCTTTCCGTCTGGTCTAAGACCTGGCCTCAGTACAAACACATACTCAGGCTTACTGGTCAGACTTCTCACAGTGGACAAAGACCAATCTGACATTCCTTGTTGACAGACTTAAAGCAGGCTGTGATACCAACTTCCACGTACAGCTTTGTGACTGCTTCAGACTATGAAGCATAAGTAGTACTGACACCATCACCACATCCAGAAGAGTACAATGAGCTTCTGTAAAGGGTTAAGCAGTTTTCTTTCTTCATGCATTCTATAGCTTAAGAGGCTATTGGGCCAATTTAATCTTAAAAAATTTCCTTTTCTGGCCTAAATAATTGAGGTTCCTCTTCTCAGTGGAGGATATTGTGCACCTTCACAGCAGCCAGTAAGATGATCCCAGGAAGAAGTGACAGCAGCAGAAAGCATCAGAAGCAGCAGGACTTGCTTTATCACCAAAAAACGTAACTTATCACCTTAACCTGCAGCTACCCATGCAAGACTCACATCATGTATTTTTCCTCATCCAAATAAGACAAATTACACACCCTCACTCTGCTCAAATGTAAGCTTCAGGAGAGTTCTAGGTACTATAGTTGTAAAGTGCTTCATGCCCAAGTTGAGATTTATTTAAAGATCAGTAGATAGATGGCAATAATGAAGGCCTAGACTGTGGTGATTGGCATGCACTGCCCAGAAAGCAGCTCAGAACTGTGTAAATATTAGCAAGACTCTTCTCAGCAGGCTTCTGGCTGAGGAGGAGCCTGTTCTGGTGCAAAGGACCACTCTCTTCTCCTCTCCCCTGAGTCTGGGAACCTCTTCAAGCTGAAGAGTTATCCCAGGCACTAGCCGTCATAGCAAACATTGCTAAATCCTAATTTCACCTGAAAAAAATCTTGACATGCTTAATCAGATATCATCATTCCACTTTTTACAAGCTTCTTAGTCTATACCAGGAGTCAAGAGATAATTGGAGGAGTAATCAACTTCACAAAATTTAAGGAAATCCAGCTGCACAAGTAGGAAGGAAGAGTTAACAAAAAATGATTTTATGTTGTTTGATAGGACTCCAGGCAGATACTTGGTCAGTTTAGGTCAACTGTGACCCAAGGAAAAAATATCTGGGTTTAAGAACTTGGAGTGACAGTTTCATTTAAATTGGTTTAATGGTCACTTGAGAAATGGCTTTGTCTGGCCTTGCTATAAGGTTTCCTGGACCATAAAGTTGTAAGCAACAGAAAGATTCCAGACTGAATCAAGTCGCTTATCCTTGTCGATCCTGATTTTGCCATGACTGTTTGCTCTATACATTTCTCCACTCAAATGTCTTTGTAACTAGACACTCCTCTTTCCTCACTCTTACTTGCTCACACTTTGTCTTTGCTCCTTTTTAATTCCAATCCTTTTAAGAATCAGACAGTTTTTACACATTTTATCTGGTCTTTTTCAGTGCCTAATTGGAAAACACTGAAACCTTTGAGGAAACTATTAAAATTAAGAAAAGAGTCATCTCTGATCCTCCCAGATGAAGTCTGCCAGCTCTCACACAGAAAGACCACTCTGTACCTGACTCTGGAAAGATATTTTGCCCCTAGCAATAACATTAACATCTTAAACATACAAATATTTTTACCACCTCTTGCACCAAGCATCTTCTCCCCAGGTTTATTTGAATGCCAGGCTGCCAGTTGATTTCTATCCTTCATCAGTGTTCTAAGTCCTCCACTTTCATATGAACCTCTGCAGCTTCCTAGGCCTTTCTCTCCTCCTGGTTACAGTTACAAACCCAAAACATTTCACTAGCCAACTTCTCATTTAGAATTCAAGTAGGAGGAGGAATAATTCCCTAAAAAGCCCTAATTATACTCAATAACTCAGCTCTATCACTGGATACTACTTCACTCTCCAACCCTCTGCTACTGGTTACAGCTCAAGAAATATTCCTTTGAATTTTCCGGAACTTCTGACTCCAGACTACAGAGAAGTAAGTCAGTTCAACGTTGATTTTGATCAATCAAGCCAGATGACAAATTTTACATCTTGAAATCTGAGATGTTATTCCCATTAGCTTTCAGTGAGAGAGAAAGGTAAGTGTAGTCCAGTTTCCAATTCCTAACAAGCCCCTGGATGACACAGTTGCTGGCCACAGGGCAATGAATCAGTAGCTAAGTTTCTCACAAGGATTTTTAGAAGCACCTCACCACAGTTACACCTGGATATCAAGACAGTGTGTCAATAAAGCATTAGCATTACCCAGTAAAAGCAAAATGGAAAAGGTGATGAAAAAAATGCAAACTTGAAAATACAAACCATCAGAAAACAATATTAAGCTGTCCTGCAGAGACTCCACTCTCGGGATTCAGCTAACTTCATCTTGCGGCACCAGAGCCTGCTAAGAGCACAAGTACATTATGGCTCACACAGGCCCAGGATTTATTGCAATTTCCAAGTCTGTCTCTGAAGGCTCAGCCAAGAAGCTTCCTTCTTCCCTCTCCCTCCCTCACTGGAATTCCCTTATTAGTAAGCAGAGCCCAACACAAACTTCTTAGAAAAAAAGTTTGCAGGAAAATTTATCATCATTAACCCCTAGGTAAAAGGGAGGGAACACTTTAGGAGGTAAAACCAGAACCAGATTTTGAACATCCGTGAGCAAGGTGTAAGGGAGGAAAGTCTGAATTTCGCACGCAAAGAGGCTGACAGCAGCTTTTGGCTACAACACAGATTTATATCCCTTGCTTTTTTCACCATTCTCCATGCTCATACCCAAAAGTAGATTCCATTACAGAGCATGAGAACTACATCAGAGAGGAATCTTCATCTGAGAATTTTTCTTAAAATGGAATCACTTAAAGTCCTCTAAATTAGATAAACCTCAGGTCTGCACTCAACAAATGGACTATTTCTGTAAGTCAATTTTCATGAGAAAGCCTGAAGCAGGACCTGCATATATCCTTGAGCATAGAAAGAAGCTTTTACAGAAATGCCAGAATGCAAGTATGAATCCTTAAAAGCCTGTTACTGAATGAATTGCTAAAGAGCACAAAGCAAAGCTGGAGTGCCTGGTCTCCCCAAAACACAGGTCACCTAGTGGTAATATTACTTGCCCCAAACATTTTTCTTCAAGTCAGTTCTCTGAACTGGCATGCTCTGAAGATGTGTAGTGCTTCAGGTGACAAAGCACTAATAAAAGAGGCTTACCTGGAACTGGGAAGAGATCAAACCAAGGAATGAAAACAGCATTCTCACAGAAACTCAGTATAATGTGAATTTAGAGATGAGCTTTTTGTTCGGAGATGATCACTGTTGCCTTCCCAGGGAAGTTCAAGGACCTAACAATTCTGTGAAATTGGTAGCAGTTCTTATTTTAATATTTCTACACAGAAAAACACTCTTGTCCATCATTTATGTCAACTCAAAGAGGGAGAAATACTGTACTTTCACCAAAACCGTGCTCTGCGAGGAAAGAGCCAAAAGACTTCTTTTTAGCTCAAAACCAGGAGATTGCTCTTGTAGAAGGACACATAAATCACCTGGCCTTTGCAAAATTTTACAATTAGCATTATTTGTAATTAACCCAAATGATTGGTCAAATTTATTATAGTAAGTACATATGAAAGACAATCCCATCCTATTCTTTCCTCATCTTTTTTCTACAAGCATAAGTTATCTTTGGCAGCAGAGGCAGCCCATGACAAATATTGTTTTTGTACAAACTTCATCCCACTAGTATTAAACAGTTCAGGCAGAAAGAGATTGTTTCTGGTTTGGAGTAGCATTATTCCTCATAGTGGTGCCACCTGATAGACTCATAACTAGATACCAGGACTGCTCATCTTCTTCTCAGTACTTAGCCAGGATTCCTCCAAACAGGGAGTGAACATCCATAGCAATGGCCACCCAAATGGACTTGTGCCAGAATGGATTAATGCAGGCAATCTATAATTAGGGTCCTGCCTGGCTTGTTGCCTTAAGACTTGTCACCTTGTCCCTGAGCATGTCACTCCATTTTCTACTTAAAATCATTTCCCCAGCATAACAGTATTTTCTGATAAAGTTTACCCCTTTCAGCATTAGCATCCTCATTAGCATCAAAAATCAGATATTCTTCCACCCCTTTGATCAGCACCAGTCCATCATAAGCAGCAGCATCACAATACTGAACACACTGCTTTGTGCTTTCACACTGTCTAGTTTCACTATCTGGAACACAGGCTGCTAGAGCCACAGCAAACTGTCCCCCACAAATATATACCACACTTCCACTGCAGAAATATCACATAAGGTGTGTTTTGAGGTACCTAATAAGCACTTGCTAAGCTCATACAATAACTTTTTCCACAGACGTTCTGACTACTCAGCTATGTATTTCTATCACCTTTATGCAATGTCCATGTATGCAAAGAATATTTCTCCAAATGCAGAAGTTACTTTCATTTTTGTAGTGTCAGATATCAAAGACTTAAACTAGTAGTCAGAATACAGTCAATACAGTCAGGTCAATGGTTGGACAGTAGTTGAACAGGACTATTCCTTAAGTTTCTTGTTGCTGTATGCCTTTTTAATAAAGGAATCAGCTAAAGGTTTTTTCAACAGCTTGTTTGCAAGAGAACTTATTTTTATGGTCTAATGAGCAGAACCATTCACTAACCTTCTAGAATTCTTCCCACCATCTAAACTGACTGCACTGGGTACAAGTGCTGGAAGAGTATCTTTGCCCTAAGCACACGGAATTGGGATTTTCAAGTCCACAGACCTCTTCAGCTTGCTAAGCTTAAGTTCTCCTTCCCATGAAGGGTGGAAAAATATTGCCTGAGAAAGGTAAGTTATTTATTCTTAATGAAATTAAACTGTTAATAAATCAAAAACACCAGAGAAATCCCATAACTTCATGCTGTTTTAAGAATTGTTTTACATGGTGATAATACGTGGCACCAACTTGGTACTCAAGCCTACAAGCTTCAACTCTGCATTTAAGGAAAAAGTATCATACAAAAAGTATCTGCAAAGAGAACTTGCAGCAAAAACAAACTGAACATCAGGAAAGAGACTGGGAAAGATTTAAAGGACAGCAGGCAAAATGGCCAAGGAAGGGGTCAAACGAAAGCCCAATAAAAGAGTCACAGAATTCAACTTTGAAGATATTTATGAAGATTGTATGAGGTTTTTCAAACAATGCCCACTGCAAAAAGTTTTTTAACAACTCTAGCCAACCCAAATATGGTTTATCAGCAGCAATCTGTATCTCCTTGAGCCTCAGTCCAAGGCCTTGTCCACAATAGTTTAAGATTTAGCCTCTTGCATTTTACAATAAAGAGGAAACAAAGCCAAAAGTAAGTCTTTTTCCTTCTGAGATGTTTTAGAAGCAGTGAGGACAGCATATCTAGTGCCAAGGCAGCTCACAGATAGTATCTCTCTTCTAGCTCTTAACTTCTTCCTCTCCACAGGAATTCTTACAAAGCAAGCATGTCCTTCTGCATCAAATCAATACATCAATTAGCACGAATTCTGTTTCAGACACTTCATGTCTATAAATAGGGAGCCCAAAATAAATGGGGATTACAGAAAACAGTGAGAGACTACTGCCATCTCAGGCATAATAACTTGTCAGGACTCTTCAGCTGGTAGCCTACATGCTGCACCACCCAGACAAGAGGGCCAAGTCATCTCCTGCCACCCAGCAAGCCTACTCCTTGCACTGGTGGCACAGAGGGGAAGGGCAAGCTCTAAAATATTAGCCTGTTCCTTGACTGACCAGCACCTCTTGAGTGAACGAGCACTGCTGTACACTCATGTAATGGAAACACTGTTCCCAGTAACATCCTTCAGAAGAAACAGGGAGGGACAGTGATCTGTGCTTTCACTCCATGGCATTGATACTTCAGAGGCTGCAAACCTATCTCAAAGCACCAGCATGGGACTGCCTGTAGGCAATCAAAGCTTTATGCACCAGATGTGCTCCGTTCCTCATTCTTCTCACCTTCAAGCCCATCTCCCTTTCTCAATAGCCAGTGGCTTCAGTAGATACCTATCCTCAAGTTCTCTCAGCCTTTACCCCCGACATACATTTCTCCCCTGTCTATGTAAAAATCTTCATTTTCTCTCTGAATTACAAAGGACTGTGGTTACTTACACCAGCATCTTTATCAAGTTCCGATTTATTAGAAAGCATGATTATGTGGAGGAGCAGTTTTTCCTACTGAGAACATTCCTGCTCCTAAATTTGAAGTGAGGACAAAACAGATCTCCTAGTATATCTTATTCCAAATTTTACCAGACTGCAGGAATGAGACTGGAAGAGTTTCTCCTCTGCAGTTCCTAACCTGACACAGACACAAAAACACCCTAAACATTTTTTGCTCGTTGAGCTTTCAGGCAGGAACTCTTTAGGTGCTGTGCATCACTTGAACAAGAATAATTTGAGGTCCTACTTAGGAATAGGAATGACTAGGATCCCATCAAATGCAACAGGATACATAGTTGACTGTCTCATGAAATAAAGACAACTTGTAAAAAAAAACAGTTTAAAACATCCCTCTTAACTGGAAATTGCATTAGACATTGCCAAACAGCTGTTTAATGGGGTTATATTATACATACACTATGCAGCTTTAGAGGTTTTGCACTTCTAAGACTTCTTTTATCTGTAGACTACAGCATATTTACTGGGAAAAGGGCTCTTACATACCTGTAAGGCAGGCATTACCCCACTCCAGGTGAAAAGCTTTAGAGAGGGTAACTCACTCAAATTCACAAAACAAGCTAGAAGAAGAGATAAAAGAGCATGATCTACCACCACTCTTCAGGCATTTAATGCCTGGAAAGCTGTTCTCCCTCAGCCTCCAGTCATGTTCATAGTTACCAAAAACACATCCAAGAAAAGAGTAGATAATACAGCACTGTTGTCAGGTGTAGCATGTAGTTAACTCCTTACATCTCAGAGCTCTTTTCTCCTACCTCTGAGCAATTAGAGCTGTGGCTTCATTTATGTGCAGTGTTTGAGCTATAGGGAAGCACTTGCTGATTCAGCCTGAGTGTCTAACATAGGAAATAAGAGGATAACACTGGACAGCAGGTAATAAAGCAGTGCTATTACTTTAACTTAACCAGTACAATCAACATCCTTCAAGAGGGAGGGTGAACAAAAAACCTATCACTGTTGTCTTATACTCCTGCATGCGTATTGCACTGTGGACAAGACAGATTAGCACTATGTACTGACCTCAATTTTTTTATCTGTCAAAGAAAAGTTAGGTAGAAATATGCAAAAAGGAACCAAAGGTACCAAAGCTAGAGTCCATCCAGTCCACAGTGACTACGTAGCATGCTTACTGTGGAGTTATTTGACTTGTTTGGGCTTTTAAAGAGGTCATATATGTAATAATCTAAATACAAAAATTAAACTGTACGGATCCAAGTCTCAAATTTCACTTTAAGAATATTTTTGTTATAAAACCAACTTATAATTTCATTAGTATCTTACCCAAGAACCATAAAATACAAACCCTTATAAATAGAGAGGTAAGTTATTCCTTTACTGAGAAGGGCAGCAGCCTACTTGCCCTTCCAACAACAGTTGGTACCTTCCCCATCAAAGGAGACTGCTCAAAACTAGAAATTCAACACTATCCTGATGCTCCAATTTTGGTAAAGACACTTAAGAGTAACCATGTAAGACTCTGGAGCTTTCCATCACATTTAACATATTTACTCACTGTTTGAAAGACTTGAAAATCCTCTTAAGTTACCTAATCACATCCCCTGGCAAGTTGAAGAAACTTGACATTCCTGCCTTCTCTTTCCCACCTTTGGGGCAAACTAAGTGCAAACAGGGCAGCAACACAACTACAGCAGAGCCAAGTTTCATTTAGGACCTCAAAGGAGTATCCTTTGAGATTAGCACAACACACAAGATCCAACGACTGTCCTCTCCTATCACTTAAATAACCTATGGGATAGAAAGTACTGGGAGAGGCAGTGAAAGATAAGTTTGGTTTTGCTTCCAGTGATGGCACTTCCTCTCAGCTATAAGTCTAGAAACACATGGTAGCTCCCCTGCAAAAGAAAAAATAAAGTTATTCACTTAACTAGTAACAGAAATAGAGTAAGGCACCCCAAAACAAGCAATGGGGAAGCACATTCAAAAAGGCGAAGACCTCCTTCAAATTCTCAGTCTCAAAGGGGCAGACAAGAATCAGAAAAAGTCTGATGTGGATTTTAATTCTCAACATGGCTCACAACTTGCATAGGTTTATTCCTGAAAACTTTCAGGGAAATTCCTTTGGACTGCTCCCACTCTACAAATTTCTGGCACAATCCAGTTTAGTATACTTATGCAGCAAGAGAAGATCAAGTAGGAGTACTGTTAACATCATTCCCTTTCACAAAAAAATCCACTCAGCTGCTGACAAGCCCAGAGTTAAAAATATCATGTCAGGCATGTACCTTTGTGGGAGACCAGCAGGTACAAGCTTTGGCAGATGCACCCAAGCCAGCTGCTCAAAGAGGCTACAGAAGATGCATGCCTGCTTTAGGAACTGTTTTGCAATCTCAGTATTGCTCTTCCCCATCCAGCACAGGAATGTCCACCAAGTTCAGTATCAAACAGGGCTGGCTGGATAAATGCAACCACACAACCATAGTCAAGTGTAGTGTCCCATGATAAAACCAGAAGCTGAACAGTTCCAACACTTAATTACTGGAACAAAGATCTGCTGAAAGAGTGATTGAGAGCCTTAAAGGATTTTCTCTCCTGCTAAATTCAACTACTAGACTTGAGCAGAAGTCTTATTAGTTTCTATCTTCACCTGTTTCTCATTTGGACAAGCCCACGTTGTACAGACTGACACAGCAGTCAGCATCTGCTTTAACTCCTCAGTCATCCAGCCCGGTCCCTGCAGGAGCACTACATGACAAGTTAGTTTAGATATTTGTAACTAGCAAATGCAAAGTTGCAGTAGGCTTGATAGGAAAGAGACACCACACTGAGTTTGTTCAACAACTTTATTCTCTTACTACTGAAGTAAACAAATCACTGGACAGAAAAAAATAAGTATCGGCTGTGTATTTTGGCAATTATGTACTCACTGTATTAGTAGAGGACAAGGTACCATTAAAACAAAGTTCTTACCAAGCCAGTGATTTACTTTGTTGAAGAGTAAAGATCCTAAGCCTAGTGAATTTAAATCCTTCCATTCTTGGTACAAAACCATAACACACTAGGGGAGAACCACCTCAAAGAATACAATCTAAAGAGAAAATACAAGTCTTACTGCATTTTAGGCTCAGTTTTTTTACCATGCTGAAACCATTCAGGAGTTGTCCAACTAAAAACAACCTGAGCAAATTACCAGAATAGAGATCCTCCAATCCAAAAGCACACTCAGATGGGACTTGAGACAGTCTTCAAAAGCCAGATGCATAGCCCAATCTTTGTTCATTCAGTACTATCATCCAGCTATAACTTCCACTTGCCTTTTTTAGTTGCTTCCAGAGGTAATTGCTCAATTTCCAGTTCAAAGCACTTTATAACTAAGCATGCAGCTAGGCCATCTCTGAGAAACCTTATCAGTATCCTGCACACCAATGCCTACACCTCTAAATGGCACAAATGACCAATTAGTTATATTATTGGTCAGGCAGACTATTCAAGTGGATTTAAAGCATCTAATAAACTTTCACCAGCAGCATGCTGAATGGAAGTTGAACTAATACATCATCACTAGAAGCCACAGAAAATTTAAAGATTAGATTTGAAGGCAGAATCTTGCAAACAGTTTTGATCTTGGAAAGTCGAGGCACCTACCAAGTTTTCCTTCTTGGTAGTAAGCAAGTACAGACAGCCAGTTATGCAACCAAACACCTCTTAACCTTCTATAGCCACACAAACACTGAACATCCTAAGATTTATTACACCTTTCANGTTATGCAACCAAACACCTCTTAACCTTCTAAGTAAGCAAGTACAGACAGCCAGTTATGCAATATTACACCTCTTAACCTTCTATAGCCACACAAACACTGAACATCCTAAGTTTTATTCTTCAAAAGAACAAGAAAGTGTTAAAGAGCACACAGGCAACAGCATCCAAAGCTAAGCAGACCCTTTAGGAGATTAACCTAAAGGTTAGGAGAGCACACCTGTAGCTAACTTGCACATACAGACCTCCAATTGTTCCAAGTTCCCAAGCCTGTACCATCTCCCAAGGCACTGTAAATAAGGTGATGTGCATTTTTATCTACACATTTTGAGGTAAAACAGGTTTTACTACACTGCTGATACAGTTCTGCACTGTGTAATACTGAAATTCTGTCTTGGCTAGCTTTCCATTTTACCATCAAAGCATCTGAGTCTTTGCTCAAACCTCCAGGCTCTTAGGAGAAGGGAATGCTGCCACTCTTCCAAAGTGGGTTCCTCCCAGAAAGGATTTATTCTCAGACTAATGGTGTGAGTACCCCCAGATGTTCCTTCTATGGGATAGCATCCCATAATATTTAGTAGTTCAACTGGGGAAGTGTTTCCTGGATGATTCCCATGGTTCCTCCTCACATCCCTCTGCCATCGCTAGAGCTCAGCTCTGTGCTCAGCACACCTCTGCAGCTCCCTCATCCTGCCGAGCAGCCCGCCCGAGGCTGGTGCTCCGGCTCCCGAGGCAGCCATCCCCGCACAGCCAGGGCCGCGAGGGGGCAGGATTCCCAGAGAGGGACACACCTGCGCCCTGCTTTACCGGGAACTCACCATCAGCTCCCTCTCCACGGGGATCGCATCACCACTGGATGCTCATGCCTACAGCCATATGAAAAACATCCTACACTTGTCATAACTGCCTCCATGTAAGGTTTCAGCCTTTAGCTTACATCAGCCAATTCACCTAATCAAGCCAGAAATCGCGTCAACCCATATATTCCCACCTTGACACACGGCTGTGTACACTGGTCAAGTTTTTGCCATCTCATTTCAAGGTCTTTGGTAATCTAGACAGCTGAAAGGATTTCTGAGCATACTCTCCCTCATATGCAGGCAGCAATAATCTTTTCTTCTGGGTTTAAATTCAACATCGCTACAAATTCCAGATCTGCTTCCCTCATTTCTATCAAGAGCCTTGTTCATGCTTGCAGACAGTATTTTAACATACTGTGTTTATGGACAGCCACGACAGATTTCCACCTTCCCATGCTGCAAACCTAAACAAGAAGTGAGGGCAACTGACAATCCTGCCTTCACATTTAACAAGCAACAGATGAACAGAAAAGCCCTACACTCACCAGAATCATCTCACTATTCTATTTTGAGGAAGTACTTAAATATTTCACAATGGAAAATAAAAAGCAGTTGTCAGGAGCTTTGCACAGGTTGGCCATAACACATGATAGTAGGCAGAATGTAGATGTTAAAAGTCTGAACTAATAGCATGCCCTACCTAGGCTAGATGTAGTTCATCATACATGAGGGCTTGGTTTCCTTTCCCTAGTCAGAAAAAGACTTTTCAGGGTACATATGAGGCTGAAGTCATCCACCAACACCTCTTGAAAATTCAGTTGCTAGTGTACTGTGGACAACTCTTCTATGTTCTGAGGAGTCACATCATCCCCCAAGTGCTGCTACGCATTCAATCTGAAACCAGCTTGCCCAGGGCAGCAGACAGCAGCGTCATAACCAGTGTGATACAATCCCACTGTGCAGTTCACTAACTGGATGTACAACATGACCAGGTATGCCAGTTCAAAGCACCTCCACGTCATAACCCAGCATCAAGAAGTCAAGGCAATACCCTTTTCAGATCACAGATGTGTCTTCTACAGTTGCTGACAAAGGTAAAAAAAACCATTCTTGCAGAGTTCAAAAATACATGTAAATGATCTGGATGCACCCACCAACCACTCTACTAAGTTTTCAGGAAAAGCCTCCAAATAAGTGGCAGGATAAAACTAATTATAATGCCAAGGCTGGGACATAAGAGTCACCCAGATCTCTGCTGTAGAGATGGACAGTTTTCTTTTAGAAGATAAACTCTCATAGATAGCCCTGTGATCAGTTAACCTACACTAGGTGCAGCACAGATAGGAAGTTTTGCCAGCACAGGACACCAGCAAAGTATGCCTATGATGAAAGTAAAGTCAGCCAAGACACCCTTAACTAGTCTCACACTGAACTGGTCTTCATCACTGCACATTAGCAAAGAAATCTGCTCTTGCTTTGAGACATAGACCCTATTCATGGGGGAGGTGGGGATAAATCCTTGGTATTCAACAAATTCCACATAAAGTCTTAGCCTATGAACTTCCAAAAGGCTAAAGAAATAGTTTGTCTTACATTTTATTGGAAGTTGCTTCTCATGGATATAACACTTGGCTGGAACATCATAAGGGAACACTGCAACTTTTAATACAAACCTGGGTGGACTAGGGGTCTACTGTGATTTTAGCAGACATTAACCTCTGTTCCTAGCCTCAGCTATCAACTCACAGTGAGTACACAGAAGTTCTTTTTTCTCTAAGAAGCATGAAGAACTTTGTATTACAAACAGAAAAAAAAATTTAAATTGGAACTCATTACTCTGAACAGAGAGTAAGAAGCATAGCTGTATCAGTATAGTTCCTAAGAGTACAGGAAAGGAAAGTAGTGTTTTATTTTTAACCTGCAGCAGAACCTCAGATTCCTTTTTCCACAGGAGTTATATAATAGGACAGCATTAAAGTTCATAACTAGCACTTCCAGACTTCAGCTGGTGCACTTCACTGCTCCTCAGTCACACCACCACCTCTTGCTTGGAGCCAAATACCAGGTACCATCACTGAACCAAAATCTGTAATCCAGTGATGTACAAGAATATGGATGATGGGATGAGTTAATAAACTAGTCTTTGAGAATAATGAAGAAGCTGGGTTTCTGAAATGGGAGAAATGCACCTACTGTCACTAAGCTGAGTGTCTACTCTCCCAAAGATAACAGCTGCAAGCAGCCTTGGATTTTTTTTAATTACTGTGCTTCTAGAAGCTACTTCAAAAGTTAACTTTACTTAATTCACTAGTATGTGGCACAGAAGGAACACCTGAAGCACTTCCAAGTGTTTTAAGCTGCCTGATAACTAGATGTGCTAAGCCAGTAGAATTAAGAAGCCCATTTTCAGTATGGTCCATCCCTACAGCCAGCACAGGCTGGCTGTCAGCAACTGCAGTATCATAATGAGAGCTCTACACTCTAAAAGCTGCTCTCATTCCACAGTATGTCAGCACTTCAACCAGGAGGCTAGAGCTGTCTACACCACCTTCAGTAGCTGTTCTTTGTCCAGAACTGACCACCAAGACAAATGACTAAATCCAACTCCAGCCATACAACCAGTAGACAAAATTGGTCAGTCCAGCCACAGCAGCTGTCTGGCTGCAACTCATAGCAGGCCAAAGCAATATATTCAACATATAGCCAGGGATCAGAAAATATGCCTGGACACGAACTTGGAAATACAGACCACAGAATAGATGCAGCATAAATGATTGTTTATGAGCAGAAAAACAACCTGCAAACTGGAGGCTGTTACAGCTTGACAGTACCAAACTAAACTTGTTGTCTGTTGCATTAAATTCCAACAATCTTAACTCAAGCAGTGGTACTTCTATAGCTAGGATAATTTATTTTTTTTAATTATTGCATTTTACTTAAAGCTTGTACTTTCCACTATATCCTCCAAAAGGAGGCAAGTAAAGTAATAGGGTTTCATTAGTGCTTTAAAGAGTAAGGACAGTAAGTGTTTGTGAATTATTGCAGTGGCTTAGTCCTCATGGGGCTTTGAGAAGCTATTTGGTAAAGACTTAAACCCTCAGATTAAAATGCTAGAAGTTAACAGATTCTCGAAACTTAAAAACATTTATTTCTCTCCTGTTTGGAGATTGTTGGTGACCAAAATTACTAAGTTCTGTAAGTTTCCCAGGTCAAAGTTGATAGGAGATACAATATTTGGCAGTTCCTTTTCAGAATTTTCAGTACCAGGACCAGTTATAGCAACAGTTATTAACTGTGTGGTCTCTTCCCCTTTCCAATGGGGAAGATGAAAAGCCAGTCTCTACATCTGGATGTGACAGCCCTGCCATATAAAAATTTTCAGAGGCTCTTCATGGAGCCAGAAATGAATAGCATGTAGGTGTTTGAATTTATGTGGGATTTAGCACTCAACTCTGCCAGAGAACCTGCATCTATATGCCATGATCTGAAACACCTGTAGTGTGTAGAAGCTAGAACTCCAAAGAACTTCAAGTGATCAGGCTTTCCCCTTCCTTACTATCCTGTTTCTCACCACCCATAAGTCTTCAACATGCCTGCAAAGCAGCTGTTTGCAAATTCTACAGAACTGCAGTGCTCTGGAGGTAAAAGCACTTATACAGAAAAAAACAGCAACATAATCAACCTGAAATCTACATTCATATGGGAACAGAAATTGAAAGCACGCAGTCAATTTAAGGCTACATCTTCAAAAATCAAAAGCACAGAGCAGAATTAGGCTAGACTACATCTTCTCTGCTAATTCTTAGGTATACTGTCACCTTTCACAGCAAAACCACATGGAGCCTCTCCTAGACATCCACACTGCCTTGACAAGGATTGAAGCAGGTGACTTCAAGGCACAAGCAGTTTGACTGACGTGTTGGTGGTACTTTCAGAAGCACAGAAAAACCATTGCTAACTCTGCTGGGACCTTTGCAATCCAAGGCAGCATTGCAGAAGCAGCAATGCTGATGCACAGTGTAGAACCTTGTCTGACCACCTATGCTGAGTTTACATGGTGAAGTTTAGGTAGCAGTTGCAGAGGTGGTCTCCATGAGAAGTCAGGGGCTGCCTTGTGCTGGACACAGCTGGATCCACACCACACCCACTTAAGGCCAAAGACCAGCCCATCAGCGAGGCTGACAGTGCCTCTGAAAGCAAACTTGAAGGGCAAAATGTCACATGGCATGGGAAGCAGAGCTGAAAGCGAGAAGCCACAGCACATTCAAGATCAGTGGAGGTGGTGCTCCAGATACCAAAGCAGAGATTACTCTGCAGCCCATAGCAAAAACATGGAAGAACAGGTATTGCTCTGCAGACCCTGGAAAGGATGCCACAGCAGAGGAGGTCAACATTTTCTGGAGCAAGCTGCAACCCATGGAGAGGCCATGGTGAAGCAGATTTTTGCTGGAAGATCGAAGTCTCTAAGAAAAACCCTTGTTGGAGTATAGGAAGAAGTGAGGAGGAGTCTGGCACCTGGGCAAGGTCAACCTACCACACAAGCAGGGCCAAAGCAGAAACATTTCCAGTTTGCAGATTCTACACAATCCTCATACTCCAGTCAAGAACTGCCCATGCTGTTTGGTCCTGTGGATATCTTGGTGCTTGCTCATCATTACAGGTACTGTAGCATCAGTGAGGCTTAAGCAACACAAGGATGGTCTGAAATCTAGAAAGGCAGCTTTCCCTGGCATAAGTGAATAAACTAGTAAAATAAATCAATCAAGGGAAGGAATGGGGAATTAAGCAAATGCAAGTGATTATTTACAGTTCTGTTTAATTTTGTCATTGTCCAACACCAACACAGAGATTTTGAGCTATCCTGTCCTCTTTCCAGAACTGTTGACCTTTTCTAGCCCAAGAGCTTATATTACAATAACTGAAGTGGATTACAAGTTTCAACTGAGACAGACACTTGCCAGTTATTCATTTAGCCCTTCACAATTGTCTCTTTAATATCTTGTCGTGTTTGTTGAATCAGTGCCATTTGAGCTTTAAAGTGTAAGGACTTTATAATCTTACTTAATTTCCACAAAAACTCTCCCCAAAGAGGAATCACATTTGAAGGGAAGCCTCCTACAAAGTCAAACTCACTGTGTGAAAGCAGTAGGTCCAACTAAAACTTTTCAATCCAAGCAGACTCTGCATACAGCACTACATATAACATAGATATTGCCCTATAATACATCTAGAAAGAATTCCCAAGGGTCAGCTGTACATACTAATAATCCCCAACTGAGAACAAAATGTCACTGAGTACCATCAGCTTCCTCCCCAAAGAATACCTAAGATAGAGGCATGTTGCTCCCTAAAGTAAGCGGAAACTTCCTGGTGCTTTTCTTTCCTTTCAGGGATGTGAAGCACTAAGCCAAGTGCTCAAGACAAGTAAGAAGCCAGGGCAACAGCTTTATATGGGTTTCAGTTAAAGAGTTGATACTGCAGCAGCTGTTTAATCAGGAAAAACAAGGTCAGAGCTGGGGAAAGTAAAAGAAGTTACTCCCTTCTCTTTGGGTAAGAAATACTTCATCAAATTCTGTCCCTTGCCTATTTTAAGAAGTTTCTTCTATTCAAATCCATCAAATCCTAACTGCAATTTTGTACAGGCCATCAACTAAACATGCTTCATCAGTGTCAGCATTTATAAATGCTGTCTTCACTTCATATCTTGTTGAATCCAGTTGTGACTACATTCAGATGTTTTGCGTAAACAATGCCCAGCACTGGTGTCAATCACCTCACAATAAAACAGATGCCAAGAGAGTCTTGTATTTTTACATCAACATCTGCTAGTGTAACAAAAGCCACTAGCAAGTCTCACTAAAGCAATTTTAGATAAGTACAGTTCTACCCATCCGAACACTGGCATGAGATTTAACAAGATTATCTCTTCTCATTTGATCCTAATTGGTTGCCTTAGGAAATGCATGGATATGTGTGAATATCAGTCTACCATACACTGAAGAACTGACATGCTCAGCTTAGGCTGTGGTAATCCCTAGGTTTGCTTTCTAATAAATACTAACCAGAGACAAGCCAAAGACAACACCCTATTTTGTCCTCTTAATCTGAGGTGACCTCATCATGTCTATAATCAGCCTTCTGGCACTTCCTGAATACATGTGCTTATATTCTCCATAGTTTCATGCAAGGTAAAGAAAAGGAAAGACATAAAAGTCATTTTTAGCTTCTGCTCTGACATGCAACACTTAATCATTGCCCTGAAAGGCTGGTTGTATCTTTACAAGTGAGTTTATCAATGCTGAACAAACTGAGGGAAAACATGTCAAGTGGAATATATATGTAGTTTAACTTGATTTACTTGCCCCAGTGATTCCAAAGAAAAGCATGAATTCCTGAAATTGGACACACCTTTACCAGGAGGAAGGCTTCAGGCAGAGTTCAGCAAAAACTACCAAGTCCAGAATTGTTCTCCCACTCCCATTGTCCTGCCTGAACAGAGGCACACCCAGAGAGCAGATATCTTAGAGGGAATGAAGCAGATTTGACAGGAGTCTAGACAAAAGAAAAGCTACTCAAAAGCTATTCTGTAGGTGACACTATTAATGGGCAGGCTAACTCGGAAGTGGTTATAGTAGAGACTTTCCACTTACGGTCAGATGGGGAAATTTCCTTAACGAAAGCAATAAAGAGCTAAGAGTTGCATGGGATACCTGAGAAAGTTTGAAGTTTAACAGGAAGAACAGTTAATATAGAAGATACCTACCTTTTCTAAAAATGGGTAGGGAAAAGAGCTATGCTTCTGCAGCTCACTGTTTTTGCTACAGAGAAAAATTTGCCCAGAGCTGAAGTTAAACTTTTTGTTTGGGACTTTCGCTTAAGACCACACTGTTGCTTGATTTTTTTTTATCGGACCTTTCTCTTCATACTGCATGAGGTTCTACTACTGAACTCTTCCCAATTCTGAGACTTCAGCAGGGGCCAAGGGAAAAGTCTCTTGATTACGTGAAGCAACTGTGGAAACATTTTTGGTTTTCTTTGCCAACAGAACTAGAAGCAAAACTTGAAGACTTTTAGGTAAATAAATAAGAGTTCCAACAGGAAACTTAAAAACGTAGTTTGCTTATGACAACAGCTATTCAAGCTAGATCCGATTCTCAAATTTTTGGGCTCAAAATGTACTTGTCATACAATTGGGCCAAATCCAGAAATGTTGAGGAATGCTTAAATTTATTCAAATAAATTTTTTTTCCTCCTACTCAGTTCCAGTTTCAGCACCAAAAAAACTCTAATGTTCTAGAAGATATACTGCATTTTTCTTAAGTTAATTATACAGGCAAAACTCAATTTGGAAGTTGGGACTGACTTTTTTTTTAAATTACTTTCATGGAGAACCACATACACACAAACCAGGATAGCTCCATCCTCCTAGGATAAAAGCTAGCAGCTACACATCATACCTGTTTACATGCCAACAGATTTTACAAAACAGTGCAGATGAGTTGGGATGCTTTGTCCTATGGGTGCGTTCAAATCCAGATTAGAAATCTGCAAAACATACACTGCAGTATGCTAATGAGCAACAGCTAGTTTCAGCTCCAATACTGCTGCCAAAGTGCTTCAGGTGAAGAAGCACTTACGTGGTAAAGAAAAGCTCAACTTCTCTTCACAAGCCAGCTAGTTTGGAACTTCTTTAGGTATCTAGCGTACACAATAAAAAAATCCTGAAATTTATATAGTCTCACTGACAACTGAAGAGGAAGACGAGAAAGCCGAAGTTTCACACTGATTGCTTTCCACTCCCTGTCCTACTCACCCTTAAGAGAAACCCTATTTTAGTAACAAAATGGCAAATGTTTCCTTTGTCCAGTTATTTAAAGCTTTATCAGTCACCTTAAACTTAATCCTGGTATTTCAGGGTATACACTACTAATAGGTGAGCTGGGAAGTTCAGGAGAGCTCCAACAGTTAGATTTTAACAACTTTTCACAGTTTAAGAAGGGTACTAGCTTAGGTGGCAGCTCAAATCCAGCAGAGCACAATTTTTTTCTACTAATTCATTTGTTACTTCAGGGGAACTGAAGGGGAGACAACAAAACCTGACAGTCCCGGAAAACTTAAGTCTTCATCAGCTACAACTAGCAACATCCAGAGTACTTCAGAGCTAACTAGACTACCTCAATGTAAGAGTCCTTAATTTAGAAAAAGAAACCCACCACCAAGTTGGAGCACTTTTTCTTAGTTCACTGTGAAGCGAATACTCAGCTCCCTGGAAGCTCCTGAAGATGAGCACCCAAAACAAAAAACTTGGGCTGACATATTTCCCCACACTTCCAGACAATGGATTTAACAATCATTAATATCCTACCACCAGCAAATTACATCCATTTTGTAAGTCTGTAGAAATTGAAACTACTACTCCTTCTACAGTTCCAGCTTAAACTGGGAAAGTAAAGGGAGTTCAAGAGCAGTTACTGCCACTGAGAGAACATCCTGACTCTATGAAGCAGAACACCCCTGGCTCCACAGAGCACCTAACAAGATAAAGCCCATAGACGACAGCTTTGACTTTCAAACCTAGTCCTAAGGGTATGACACCTGTGCATAAAATTACTCACTGCATCTGTGCAATAATAAAGAGGGAAAGACAGCCGACAGACACCAACAAAGTCAGGGGAATGCTAGTGTAGCAACCCTGATTAAAAAAAAAAAAAACACAGCAAAATTCTTCAGTGTTCACTGCATGTAAAGCATGACATGTTAGGTAGTACAGCCACTAGCCACCACTGAAATACCTTATTCCACCATGAGGTATTACCTATCCAGGTAAGCAGTGTCACTTGGCCATCACTTCAAATTTTTAGCTACAAAGCTGCAAAATAGCATCTCTAGAATAACCTGAGGCCTTCAGGCACGGCAGCCAGAATCATCATTCTCTTACAGTCAAAAACTAAACCCCTGGATTTTTGTATGTGTGGAGCGCATTTAAGATATCCTATCCCATGGCAGGCGTTTCCAGAAGTTATGTAAAAGCACTAGTCAGACAGATTTCTGTATCTAGCTTAATTTTCAGGAATATTTCAGATGCAGCTAATTGAAGGCAAATAACACCACCAGAAGCACTGAGAATCCAGCTGGCTACAGTTTACAACAACAGCAAGAAGACATGGCAGCACTTACATCCAGTCCCTTACCTGACAGAACTCCAAAGCCTTGGCTGCAGATACTGGTATTGTTTTTAATTTTAAAAGGAAGATCAAGTTCTTCGAGATTTACATATTTTGAGGTTAAGACACAGAAAGGGAAAGAAACCAAGCTAATCTCTAGAACTGTGAAGCAAAAAGATTATTGCATTTACACCCCTGTTCATTTTACACATACTAGTCTCACAGATTTCTTCATTAAAAGTAATTTACTTCCACTAAGCCTGAGACGCAAGCTTAAAAACTCACATTTCCCTACAAGTTCAGAGTTGATAATCCTCTGGTGTTCCAGATGCACACACATTTTTGAAAGCTAATTCTGCACACAGTTTATCTACTTGTGCAACACTTGTCTGCTTACTTTTAAGGGCAAAGGAATAAGCCAAATGCAAAACTCCAGGCAAAAGCCAACAACAGTTACCACCATTCTGTATGGTAACTAGACCCAAATCAGAAGCAGCTTCTTGGCTCAGACAGAAACCCCTTTATCTGGCTAGTATCCACAAACTCCAACTCATTTAATATCCTCCACTTGGAAATTACACTCAAGAGCTTCTGGCCTTTTAGTTCTTAACTTGCACCTAGTTCCACCACGTATTTGTTTAAGCCCAAGTGTAGAATGCATATAAATCTGCTTCAAAGAAATGGGAAGTGGTTTGATGTACTAGCTAGAGTAGGTTCTTTAATCTTCATGCTACTCAAGGGAGTCTATGCTGCAACAAAAGATTACCATACTACATGTTTCTGACTAGCATGTATATGGTACACACAGAAGCAAGATCTAGAGATAGCATACATCTGGACATTAAAGGATACCACTACCTCTACCAGGTGTTTTCACCCAAGGATGCTTCCTTATCTACTTGATTCCTGGTTCACTCCCCCTCCATGTGGGTCACACTGCTTCTTGTGCAAGCCACAATAGCCATAGAATCTGAGACAGTTACCTTTACATTAAGGCTGTATTGGACTGTTTTAATTTGTTGGAGTGTCAAACACTAAAGTATTAGAATTACAACTGAATTATAACTGATCTTATACTTTCGGTTCTCTATACAACCAAAGAAAAAGTTGTTAATCAACTACTTTGGACTCCAAGAAATTACAGAACAAGCACTATTCCAGGCATCACAAGCCGACATGTAGCACCTAAGTTAGTGGATTTTGTTCATCAGAAGGCAGAACATGGCTTCCCTGTGAAATTCAAGTGATAATTCTCAGTCATGGAACTGGGAAGAGAACAGAGATGGACAACATTTTCCACATTCCTTCTAGTCTGTGACCCAAGTAATGGTAACAGAAGACTGGCGGCCAAGAGAAACTCTGAAACAGAATCTGCCCACTAAGTGTTTGGAACTGCTTCTCCATATTTGAGGATCAGCACTTCCCTCTGGATACGATTCCAACTATCATTAACCGTACCACTGGCCAAGAAAAACCTTAGAAAAACAAGTTATTTCATCTGTCCTACTTCTCTGTCTTTCTTATCCCTATACACCTTCCCTTCCACTTACTATGAGTCTTTCTATCTTCTGTTTTTCTTCTATTTTTTCTAGAGGCTCTCCCATGAGAAAGCCCTCAATTTTATCACCACCTCAACCCCAGCTTTAATCAACATCTCAGTGGCACAGAAAAAACATGCTGCTTCTATTCTGAATAGGGTAAAATTACATTCTTTCAGTTTGTCACGAGACTTAGACTAGAGAAAAATTATATTAGGCCAATGCTCTTATAGCAGTGAATCAAATTTAACTTCAGACTGACAAGGGCTGCCATGCAGCCTACAGAGCCAGTCTCAACAGATTCACAGAACAGAATCTCAATAGTCTATGCCTTGCACAGAAGGAATGTTGCACACAAACAGTCTGCTGCCTTCCACTCAGCCACTTCAAGTCAAAGTCTATGGGGCAAGGAGACCCAGTTCACAGAAGCCTGGCACATGCTCTGGGTCTATCCTCAAGCAGACAGCAGTACGGTCCTCCATCGCAGTTACTCAGGTCCAATGCCCTGCTCACATTTGTTCATTTACTTCATCCAGAGGCAACAGAACTCCAACTTCAGCCCAAGAGGGGAGTATAGGTGCCCATGGCAGAGCAAGTTATCTGCCTACACACAGCAGTTTCTGTTTGACTTCCTCCACCTGCATGAAGATTCTGCCAGCCGCACTGGTGGGTTGCTTGTCTAGGCTTTGCTGCCAGACTCTACTTGCCAAAACCCTGAGCCAACCTTTAATGATGCAGCCTCTGTTACTATAGTAACTAGTGTTATTTTCCTATCTCTAGGCACAGACCTTAGGGCGAAGTACTTAAGTTTCTTCACACCTACCACTCACTTGCCCACTGCATAGTTACGTGCCACTTCAAATGAAAACCTCTGTCAGTGGGCTCTCAAAAGCAGCTGGCCCAGTCACAAGCCAGTGGGAGGCAAAAATGCACAAATCCAGAGTGCAGGCATATCCTTCTGAGCAGGCTACAGCTCAGGACCACCAGCCAAGAGTTTGACAGTCCAGGCAGCTGGAGGCTTACAGGGCCTTCTAGGCCACTGCTCTAAGGGCAGACACACAACAGAAACATCTGACAGCCACAGAGTGGCTCAGCTCCAAAGGGACCACAGTGGGTCATCTGTTCCCACCTCCCTGCTCAAGCAGGCTCATCTCTGAGCACATGGCACAGGACTGCATCCAGATGGTTCTCAAATATCTCCAGTGAGATAGACAGGACAGCCTTCCACCAACGGTGTTATTCCAGGCTGCTGCTGATGCCTTGGCATTATCCAGTCAGGTTCAGGCCAGTCTTCAGAGTAGCCTGAAAGTGCCACACAGGCTAGAGCGAATCTCTTCATAAACTAAAGCTGGTTTGCTCCATCATCACCTGCGACACTGCAGGGGCTGCCCTTTCAGTATGAGGGCTTTCGACTCACACAGCATAGGCTTCCCTTGGAGCAGTTCTTGTAGGAAACTTTTAACAACCATATTTGTCACCTCAAGTTTTTAAGAAACAACATTGGTCAAAGGGCAGGCCCACTATACAAGGCAATGTCTTCCTCACCAAACAAGCAGATGACTCTTTTCTAAAATCCATGAATATTGCTAACATTATATTATTACTGCAGCATCCCACAGGAGCCTAAGTTGCATCAGGAACCTACTTGAATAAAAACATCCAGGATAAGAGGTATGAGACTGGTTCCAAGGTAAAGCCTTATCCTGAGGAAGCTGCTCTTAGGCTGAAGAGCTTTTGACAGCCTGCATGAGGCTGTATACAAAGAACTCTTTTGTATGGTGGGTGGTTTTCACTGTCCTGAATAAAACTTTACACCCTGGCGTGACTGGCTATGCTTTCCTGTTGTTACTTTCTTAAAGCTACAATGCCTCCTCCCCCCAGCAAACACACACAAAATTAAAAAAAAAAAAAGAAAGAGCACAGAGTTGCATTCTCAGCCAGGATTTTGGTGCCAGAATACTCCTTTCTCATACCTACAAGCAGTAAAGCCATCACACACAGAAAGCGTCACATGGTTCACATATAAGCTGCTGAACACAAGTTGTAACTGCTCATGTGAGTTAGTCAAATGAGGCAGCCAGTTACATACCACTTCCATCACATCCTGGTAGTTTCTCTGCATAAGCAAACATCTCACACTGACTCTCCACCTTATCCAGAAAGCTTCAGCACGGAATGGATTCACCCACATCAATGGCAGCCTTCCCTGCTACAGCAAGAACTTCACAAACAAGAGCTTCACACAAATGAGCATAGGAAGCTTAGAGTGCTACCAATGCAATGACAACAGTCAAGCTTGGAAGCTTCATAGCTCAAGTCATAACAGCTGCTACTCTGCCAGAGTGTCACTTGAAGACCAAAGCAGTAAGCTACTCCCACTGCACGCCAAGCTCAGCTCAAGGTCTGCTGTGCCAGCAAGTCCCTGGACGGTGCATCAGTACCAGAGACCTCGTGGCAGCTGCCAAGGGACTCCAACGGGAAGCCACCACACTGTCACTCAAGGATGCCTGACAGTCAGCACAGCAGCAGGTATCAGCTTTAGTTTCACCTGTATTGCTTCCATGTTTAGCTTTTAATGTTAGCATAAAGCTTATTGTGTAACACTTAACTGCTGTCAGATGTGCCAGCACCAGAAGAACTGGGATTCACCAGCCAAGTAAGAGACAAATGGGGTTTTGTTTGTTTGGGGTTTTTTTGACATAGTAATGTCACAATTAGTTTGAGATGGCAGGATAAGAACATCTAAGATATTTAAATAGCAGTATTAATATTTCAGAGCTACTACACTACTGAAATGAGTTTACAGTCATTTTACCAATTGCTTCAGGCCATCTGGAAATGAAAGAAGCCAAGAGAGCATCTGCTCTGCACTGTGAAGATTACCTTAGCACACTAGAGCTAGAAACTAGAAAACTAGTCCAAGAGGTTATCATTGTAGGCATTCTACCAGCTACAGAGCTTGCTGCCACCACCAGCAAAAATACACGAGCAGTTTCTTTTTCTGTACCTAACCTTTTGCTGGCCAGAAATCTTTCATTAACAGCACAGCTCATTAACATGAGTGGAAATATTCTTGTAGCCAACTCTGAAGGTCAGGCAGCTAAAACACCCATTCTGGGACTACATAGAACAAGTAAAATCCTACAACATTTTTCTGTTTAGAACAGGGTCTGCTGTTCCAATAGGAACATAATGTTTTAATACCTCTCTACACAAGAATTAATCCTGTTTTTCAACAAAGTTGCATACTATTTAAAAAACACAAGTCAGAGCAATTTCTTTAATACACATAAACTAATTCAGCTAACATTAAAAGTCTTAATAGGAGCAAGGAGAAATAAACAATATAGCACCATATATAATTAGAGTTTCCACTCGGGTAAAAAACATCCCTTGCCCAGCCAAAACATGGTATCTTTTGCCTCAGAGTAACAAATCTGTCCTATCTCTTCTCTAAAGACCTCCCTTTGGGTACTTACTTCTTCATTAAATTAATCTCTCTAATGGTAAAGAAATCTAAAAGCATTAAAGTAGTTCAGTTGCTAGTTACTAGTGTAGACCTTTGCAATGCAGAGTGGTGATTAAGCTCAAACAAGAAACAAAATTCAATCATTAAAAACCTATCCAGACATCCATCCTTCTGTTCTAGACCTCCTATGTATGAAGCCCTCTGCCTTATATTCTTATTACATGTGCTTTTGTAATCCCTTCCCACCATAAAGAACACAGACCCCCTAATTTTGGTATGCATAAAGACACCTGTTTCGTGGAACCCTTCCTGTGGAGCTGCAGTGAACACACTCCTTGTGCCACCGCTGCATAAGCTGCAACACTGCTTCCTCCTCCCAAAGGGCACGACAAAGTTGCAGGAGCTTTTTCAGCACTTTTTACCAAGATTCTTAGTTGGTGTTCTAGCTAGTAGCCAATTGCAGCAGGAAATTCCCAGTGCTCTGTGTCACTCCAATTTATCTATTAGAATCTGTTGGTAGCTTCACAATTTTCCTGTTTACTACCTTCCTTTGCAACATCACTGAACTTTAAGGTCCTCCCCCATCTCCAACCAGCACACCTTTCAAGACAGGATGTAACACTTTGCCATGCATGAAACTAGGAAGAACTTTAGATCGACTACCCTGTCCTCTCCTTCTATCATCTTTTAGTCCTCTTAAGTCATTGGAGGGGTGCAGGTCCCCAGCCTTCCAGAAATCCAAGCCCATACACAGGACAGCCTTTGGCTGCTGCAGTCACACTGAGCACCTTGTGCAAGCATCCACCATTTCTCTGCGCTAGTATTTGTCATTACCGTCACCAACAGTTCTCTGCCGTACATGACATCCATAAGGGTCAGAAGTTATACTCAGAAAGCAGAGGGCCAGCACAGATCTCTCCCTGAAGTAGAAAAAACAAAGGTCGTGCTTAACTGTCCAGACAGAGGAAAGCAAAGTCTAGTGGCACAAGCTATTTCATCTGCTATGAAAGAATACTGCATAAATGCACCACTCAGTAGGAGATGCAAGAACCAGCCTGATCAAGCAGCCCATCTATCGCTTTGGGTTCAAGGAGGGAGGAAACAGCAAGATCTGGCTTGTCACACACCCCAGATTTCATGCCAGCAGAGAGAAAGAGGCACACAGGAAGATAATATGAATAGACAATAAAGCTTGATTGTCTTTTTCCAAAAGGTGGCATCCTTCAAGCAGACATTTTTCAAGTATAGTCCCACAATGCTCTTTTGAGCTACAGAAGTGACCAGGCGATTGTTTAACACAGCAGAAGCTGTACTAGAGTCTGTGAAGTGAGGAAACAAGTCACACAGCAACCTTGTGTTTCCAAGTTATTTCTGGGACAAGATACTAGACTTCCTGTGGGGCTTCACTTGGGACAGTTGTTATTAACTGCCATTGGGCAACAGCATATATGCAAGAGCCAGGTGTTTCCTACAAGCCACTGACACCAAGCCTAAGGAATTCATATCACTGCTCATAGTTACATTATAACAAGAAACAGCAAGCTTCATACATCTTTTGAGAGCCAGAAGTTCCCCAACAGACCTGTAGGTACTAGCTGCACTTTTAATTTACTTGGTATTCAACTAATTATCCTGAACTCACTTAAACTGAAAGCTTCATCCCTTACTGGCACAAGGGATGTAGATACACCTATTTCTCTTCAATGCCTCTAGTTTTTCATCATTTTCTGCAAACAGTAACAGGCCATTCTCTTCTGATTATGTATTTAGTAACAATATTGGCTGTCTTAGAACACTACAGTAGCAATAGAAATACATGGAGGAAGATCTAGAACTTGATTCAAGCATTATTGCTGGTCATTTGGATTCACTGTAGGACTAAAAATTGTTGTTCACCATTAAAAGAATTTCAGCTTGCAAATACTGTAGTTCTAGCGCTTACCATACAGAAAAGAGTGCAAAAGAGCAGGTATCACACTAAGCAATTGAACACCTACAAGATCAGATCCCCAGAACTGCAACACTGACACCTGGCCAGGGAGACTTCCTGACAGGAATACACCCTTGATCACAAGTCCACGTGAAAAATAGGCACTGGTGTAGCCTAGTACTCTTTATTTAAGAAATTAATAATAAAGTATTTTTGTTTTTATTGGAACCTAAATTATGCCACATTTATACTGACAACTTTATTGGCAATGTCTAATGGCTTCAAGAGATGAAGCTAAGGGGCTTGTAGCAATCAACCTGGTTTCAGCAACCAAACCAAACTCCTCACCTTTGCATGCACTTAATCACAACACTTTGAGGGGCAAAAAGACAGATTTTACGAGTAAGACATCCTGAAAATATACAGCTTTCCATTTAAGAGCTCATAAGTTAAAAAACTAAATTAAAACTTTAAGGCACATCTTCCTACAGGACTACAGATATTGGTGTTCACAGCTGATATTCTCCCCAGTCATGAAGAAGTAGCAAAGTCCGTTTACTTACTTCAGGCAAAAAGTAAATCAGTAGTCCTTTGTATTGGGTTTTCCACTCTCCTGAAGTAGCTCCCACTCCAAGACAACACAGCACAGGGAGCAATTAAACTGCCTTGTAAAGTACAGTATAAAAAAACGGTATATATGAAAACTGGTATACAGGCCCCTTGTACAATCAAGCACTACCATAAGGATTTTTTTATTTCGTTCTTTCAATTGTGCTTCTTTAAAGCAGTGGGATGCTGGTGCTGATGGAGACCCTAGTCATACAGCCAGATTCTTACTTATCACTTTTAAGGATCCTCTCTATTTGGAATCACTCTGATTTCGAGTTTTAGGCTTGATATCAGGTAATAAAGATACATGCATAAGCCCACCTGTGTTTCCTGATCTTTTAAAGGAGGTCTCAGTAATTTATGGCACACACCAGTTCTGACTTCGAACTAGTGAGATCAGAACTAAGAATTGCTGTTACACATCTGGCCATAAAAGAGGCTACATGGCACAGTTGAACACAACATCAGTGCAGCCAGCAGTATGCTTTCCATAGCTCTGAGAAGCATTTAATAGCCATCATGGTCAAACAACATTTTCATTAGAAAAAATAATAGCACTTCACTAAAGTCTCTTCTTGTTATACTTTGGCCAACTAGGGATTTCAAAGACTCCAGGTCTTGCCTACCTACAGTCTAAGTTTTAATTAGGTACTACACTTCTAGCATCTTAGACGGCTGGGTGAAGAATGCACATGGCCAATGCATCTAACATGCCTGCAGAGAGGTAAGTTTTTTTCCACTTACCCAGAGCTGTGCTTTCATTGCAGCATTGGCTGAAGAACAGCTACTGTTTTGCAGCTTTATAATTGAAAGCTCTCACGCTACTTAGTAGTGGTGCTCCAGTGGTAACGCTCACTCACTGGGAGAGCCATATTTAGAAAAATATTGGGTTGTCCCCCAGAGCAATGTAATACTTTGGTAAGTTAAATGAACAGCCCCAGTAAGAGTCAAACATTGTCAGATTAAAAAAAAAAAACAACAGAGCTAGACTCCTACAGGGAGAAGACTGAGCTGAAGGCATCTAGCTTTATTGCAAGGATTCATTTAATCCCTGCTCGTGAACATAAAAAACAGAAAAGTCCTAAAGCTATGTGCTGGGAACAGGGGCTACATTAAATGCCAGTCGAGCAATATAAAAACACAGCCTGCCAACCTCCCCCCTCCCGTGTTTTTCTGCAATAAATACCAACAAGTTAATACCGGTGTATGAACTTCTCGCATGCAGCCGATACTCGGCTTTTAATAAGCGAGCGAGGGAGGCCCTAGCGCGGGTCTGCGCTCGGGGGGAGCGGGGCCGGGGTGCTGCCCGGCGGCCGGGGCTCCACCTGCGGCGCTGACAGGGCGCGGGGCGGCGGGCCGGGCA